>UZAN01040085.1:27252-38559 GCA_900618425.1 Echinostoma caproni | reverse complement strand
TAAGCATTTTGATGATCTTTTTTCCAAACGTTTCCAGTAACTCCTATCAGCTCTATCGGGTTATATCATCATGACATTTTTTGATGAGTTTCAGAATACCTCAACAGTATTAAACTGGATGAAAATCAGGCAATCACGTGAACCACAGCGCGACAGGAATGTTGTTTGCTCTCTCAATTTCTAAAGNCTTCGATGGAGACCAGTACGTTCTACCCATCAGGTCGAATTTTCCCACAAATAGTATTTTAAAACACAAACTACCTTGTGATATCTACACAGTCATTTCATGCTTAGACCTAAGTGGCTCTGATACCCAAACTTTCTTCCGTCCATCTGATACCCGGAAGCTTAACCGTGATTTGTCGCTCTATTGTGCTCCACGCCAGTGTCACTAATACATCATCCACTTTTGGTGACAATTGAATACACAAGAAATCGACGATGGTCATCGCGCAATCAGAGCTCGGGTGGTCAACACTCGTCTCAATGTACGTTCCGAACCTGGAAAAACAGTCCTGTTTTAAAGTTGCAGAGTTCATAAAAGCAACTTTACAGCAGACATCGAAATCTCTTATGTTCAGATTTGCCAGTTATCAAAAAACACCAAAAAGCAGAAACGGTGATGTGTACGGGTTTTTTCGTATCTCTTTAGCTAGCGTCGAGTCAATATACGAAAGTCAGACTTCCCTGTTTTCACATTTATAGTCAACCAAATAACTTCCTACCCTTTGACAATTATTGCGAAATGACACAATGCAGACAAATAACGTGTTTCAAGGTCAACTAGCAAGTGAAAATAGAGCATATGAATGTGAATTAGAGTCATCTGAGTAACATCCATGCACATCAAGTTATCCGGCTGCGGCGCACCCCATTTTCGAAATCGTGATTATAGTTCCCGACGGTTGGAGAGATATCTGTATGATTTGCTACCATCGATTGTGGTTTCCTTTTGAAAACAACAGTGCATTTAGCCTATACTTTATGATCTCTCAATAGTTCTATTGGTAACGGGATAGCGATTCAACGTGTTTCATTGAACAACATGGTGTTTTAAAAAATTATGGTAGATACTGTATTCGTGAGAACCTAATGTTTGGTTAATGGAACCGATCGCGGTGCCCGGGTTCGAACCACGAAAGTTCAGAACCTGAAGCAATGAGATTGGCTTGGCGAACAACACTATATACGTACTATGATAATTTTTAGAATGGGTGCCACATTTATTATTCCAAAAACAAAATCTGCAGTGTCTGACTAGAATGCAAACCTAGACGTGGGAAACATGATGATACTTCAAATCTCTTCCTCCAGATTTGGACCAGTTATATTACGCAGAGTTTTTTATCCTACAGTCCGTATCACCAACAAAACTTTCATTGTAGTGTGTGCTTACTTTTGGTCAAGTAACCTGCATTTTTTATTAACCAGTTCGTCAGAAAATAATATAATTTTTATGCAATGATTCCTATCATTAATGGTCTTTCTATCAAAAAGAATAGGATCAATATGGATAAACACAATAATAAACAGACGATCGATATCTGGCTCCACAAACAGAAAAGCTTTGAGTTTTCCCGCGTGGGGTACTCCAGATGATAATCAGATTTTGGATATTTGAACATAATGCATTCATTTTGAGAACAGGTTCAGTGCGATGAACAGGTTCGTTTTCATGTATCCGTAAATACGATAACTCAATATGACTAAGAACAAAACTCAGCAGGGGATTCCAACCCTAAAGGTTCAGACCTAGCTCCAAATTTGTGTGAAACTGATCACTGTGTCAACATTTCAACTGGTTGCACGCATTTCTAGGTGGATGAAGTGGGCACACAGAGCGGGAGGGTGTTGTGAATCCGAATGCTTACGGCTTTGGTGGTGGCTGGGATACGGGGCTTAACTGTTTGTTTTTAGAGAATCAAGCATGGATTAGCCCATTCGATTGTACAGAGTCACCAGGAGCTCTTGATAGTCTTGGGTGTGGGTTTCACTCCTTGGGAGATCGTTTAATTCTACACTATTTGAATACATTCAAATGCGATGCAAATGTTTGTGATAACCGACAAAGAGCACTGGACAGCGGTTTCGTCTTGTCTGGGACCCGTCAGCAGGGACACAGAAAGTACGCACTGCACTAAATTGATTGAACCATTCGTACAAGGTGATAACCGTCGACCGTGTGGCTCAGGGGTAACGGTTTTAAGTCCCAACCGGAATGTTCACGGTTTGAGTTTTCCCTGTTCCTGCCTAGTAAATCGGTCGAAACGCTCGCATCCCATCGTACCTGATTGACGTGACTGATCCAGGTGCGAATACACCACACTAGTGGTTGTTTCAGTTGCGCCTGTCCTCAGTCTAGTTGAGTGGCATTCATGGAGGAGTTGAGTGAGTATACACAGAAGGAGGCTGTAGATTGGGGCATTCTGTCCTTCAGTCGGAAAACACAGAGTCGGCTCAGATTTGAATAGTGCTTTCGGTAGTGCATCGTGGTATCTTCTACGTACTACAAGTGATAGCTTTTTGAATAATTTCTGCATTGGGATCTCATATTTTCTTTGGGTTTTCCACGTGTCCTAGCGTTACCTTATATATGGTAACGAATATATTGTCTTTTGTTTTTTTTTCAGTGCTTTTAGTCAGCGATTCGATTTGCATTGAACACTGGCACAAAAGCATGCAGTCAGATCGGCACTTCCCATTTCACTTTCACCTGTTCGCCGAGCTAGACAATTTGTTTGCAAACGTTTCATTATCACTCGACAACTTCGGTGCTTGTACAGTGATGGGGTTATGTTTCTACCCGTTCGTTCATAGGCGTGTTCTTCGTCAGCAACGTTTTGTCCTTTGTTCCCTTTGTTCGCTGTTGGATTAGCACGAGGTTGGGGAGAATTTCTCTATGCGGAATGCGGTGTCCTAGGGCCATTCTCGGGTAACGGCGTGACGATGTTTGTTGCGTCATTTGTTCATCAAGTCGGATTGGTGTGTACACGTGATGCATATCGATGCACCTGTTCACTGGGTTGAACGAAGAGTGCCAGATCTCAAGAAATTCTCTCGCGTAGTTGGAACAGGCTTGATCAACGATTCTCCCTAATTCAAGTTCAAATTTATATTTTTCTTTATCTTCATGGAGGGAATTCACTGAGAGTGAGTCGCTCACATCACAATTTTTGCCCTGAGAATCAAAGTCAACGTCAAAGTTTTATTATGGGAATTACTTACAAGCTCATGTTTCTCCTGTCCCCAGAGGATACTTACACAGTTGAATCGTTTCTCGGAAAAGAAAAGATCAATTATCACATAGAGTTACGAGCAAGAGATAACAGATAACGTAGTTTTGGACGCATTTTCTTTCTTTTAGTCATGTGGGAATGTTAGGTGTACCAGGGTTTCATCGCCTCTCCGCTTGAAACATTAAATGGTTGGTGCACAAACGACGTGAGGTGGAGGGGTGTTCCAAGTACTGCATACCCAAATTGCAAAGGATTGGCGCCGGCATTACAGTCGACACTTTGGAATCAGTAACCAGAAATCATTTCCATTAAGGTGCACATTGTTCAACAACGTGAGCAGCGGTCGACATGGACGGTTTGGGTTCTGAAGTATTTCATGCACCAAAATCAAGTCTCCTCGAATTTGGTGGTACTGAGTAGAATATAGTTTCAAAGGTCGTAACCTCTCCTTAGGTGAGTTAATGCAATCCCTTGGCCAACTTGGTGACAATCCTTTGTGGACGCCATAGTATCTTTCGATCAAGTTGCAACCATTGACTCCATGCTTGGATAGCGTACTCTGTGTACAGTCCAATGTACACTGATAGCAAACGGGGGAACAGTGTTGATTCAAGCCAACTAAAAACTCACCCAAACAAGCCGAAACTTTTCACAGTAGCGGACGAAGTCCTGGCGCAAGCGATCGAGCAGCTGAAGTCTTTTTGAACAATTATACCTTTGTACTTCTCACTTGAAGTATGAGGCAGCTGTTGATTTCCGAGGAAATACGAGAATTTACTCTTGTGGTATAGGGATAGGACTTTGCAGTTACATGCAATGAATTCAGCGTTGTTCTCCGTAAACCATTGATAAGCTGCGTCAAGTGTTTCTTTAGGTGTTACAGAGCCACCGGATTCTGTTGCCGTATTCCAGATTTTGTGCCGTCTGCAAACAGCAGCGTCGATCATTCCTGAATGAGAGGAAAAAACGGGGACCGAGTACAGACTCTTGTGGACCACCCTGAGTGACTTTGATAGATCCGGATGGATAGGGAATCAGAAACACGACCTGATGTGGTTCGTTGTTGGAGGAGTGCCCCAATCCAATTAAGCACTAAACCTAGAATGGCTTAATTGTAGAGCTTCTGTAACACAATTTAGTGATTTACCTGAGTGAATGCTTTCTAGATGTCCAGATACATCACCTCCTCTGCATCCCCTCAATCGACTGTCCCGGTCTATTCATCTCGAACAAGGAGTTAGAGGAGCTGGATCGCTTTTCCCTGAACCCGTGTTGAGCTGTCGAAGGAATGTTGTATCTTTCTAGGGAATCCATAAGAGAATCTGCCACAATCGACAACAGTACGTTCGATAACACCGAAAGCAGGGTTACAGGTCGGTAGTTAGCGGGGTCACTGCGACAGCCACCTTTGGGTGAAATAACTCCTGGTTTCCACTCTCGTGACAGTGAGAAGTGTGAGATTGAAGAGACTAATCACTTTTTTCCACCTCGACCAAAAATTGTTTATTCCAGACCTGATTTCTATGCCGTGGAAAAACGGACCCTGTCAATCTGGTAGAACTTCCCCCCATTCCCTAGGTAATTGAAAGCTTCTGTATGGCCCAGACACATGCCTTGGCAAAAGCCTGTTCCGATTGGCTTGCATCATCCAGTGCAGATATGGTCGAATTTTGCACAGCCTTTAGAACAATGTTTGGTGATCTGATAGGATAACAGGGATTGAAAAATATCGGAAGACGTGCAGGCCAGTAGTCGACAACTCCTAATCAGGAAAATGTTTTGCAAACTGTTACTCAACTCAACCGGCAGTCACATTCTCAAAAAAGTAACCAATCATTCGATGAAACTGCCTACTCATTTTGTAAGATCCCATTCATTGCAGCGCTCTGGTCTTCCTCTCTGGTAGTGTTATAATGGTTGTATGCACTACTCCTGATAATGACTGTTTAACTCACCACCCCCGCTAATGTTTGCAACTGGTCATCGCGCTGCTTCATTGTGCTGAACAGAAAAAAACCGTTGCTTTTCCATCCAGTCTATGTCTATAACACACTTTGTACGCCATTCTTTCCCACGTCCCAGTTAACAGTACAGAGAAAATATTTGTAACCGAGTTTTGTTGCTCTGTGGTGGTGCTTTCCGTCTCCCAGCCTCGTCTGGCCTCCTCAGGTGGAAACTGTGTTTAACAATTCTGGAACTATTCATAAGTGGAGAACTTGTTGTTCCTTTTCGGTATGACTGTTTACATACGTCTTCCTTGGTTTTCACTGTTCCTGTCCCAACTTCCAAAGAGATCAAAATAAGATTTGAAGTCCTTAAACTTACTTTCTCACATTGTGGTAAAGCCACGGATTATATTTTTCAACTGGAAAGTTGATCAATCCGTGATGTGCTGTTTGGTTAAATTGTGTTGTAATTGTCATTGTTAATATTACAGTCAGCATAGTTTTGTTCGATTTCCAATTCCCTTCAACAATTGTGGTACGGTTCTGGCTTCAAATCACTTTGCCTACAATCATTCTCTCCGAAATGAGAGACAAATTGCGAACTTTCCGACCGTAGCAGCCTAAATCGCGGATTGTTATTGTTCAAAGAGCAGTGGTGAATATCCTCCCGAACCGAAGAACTCAATGATCCAGAAACGAAAAGTGAATTTGTGTCTACCAGAATAGAACGAACTTGAACGGTTGTACAAAAGGTACCGTGCTTGTTCCCATATATATGTGACAATAATTAGTGATATGAATGACTCGATAAATTTCCCTGGATGCACACGACCGGTTACGCGGTTCTTGTGTACCTACCGATCCATCTATTCATATGTATATTATTAGAGGCTGACGGTAACGTTGGAAGCTTACTGGATTCAGTCAAAATACTGAACAGTGGTCAGACTCTACTACCGGTTTTTACTTAAAATTTCACAAGAATAACGAGTATTGCAGGCGGGGCCTTCAAATTTCGGCGATGCTATCCGTTTTCCATCGTCGGATTATTCATTGCATAACCATCACTGTGTCTCCGGTGTTCTTGTACGTCATTCGTATGAAATTTTACCTTGGTTGTTAGGGCAACTATTGTGCGACCACATAAGTACCCAATTTCGTTAAAAATACCCATGATTTCATCTATTCAATCAAATGGAACCAAGGTGTAGTTACTTGTAATGATTGTTGAAGTAGTAGTAATACGCACGGAATTCGGAACACGAACTGCACAATAGGAATCACGGAACACGAATTAGAAAACCGATGACACTGGACCGCAATGGCTCGAACTCGCAATAACCCGCAGGATCGAGACGCGAGGAAAAAGGCCTCAAGACAGGCGAAGCACAAAGTCGTTTATTGAAGGAAATGAAAGTAAATATATATGTACACAAGAAAAGATCATTGGCTACCTCAGTTCCACCAATAATATTGCATCACATCTTGCGTCATATTGCTCTTCTCTGCATTGTATCTGATTGGCTGGAACGGTCCACCAATGGCGTGTATCCGGAGGCTGCGCATGTGCTACTGGCATCAGCGCTCAAGGTCGATTGACTACCAATGTCCGGAAACTGTACCGCGCTGCTCCAGGGCAGGCGTGATCTCGTAGATCCGAATCACCACATTAATTCCTGTTTGGGGAAAATAATAAGGAATGAGGCCAAAAGAACGGTCAGAAAGCATTTGAGAAATCCGAGGAAGCATCGCGCTGGTTAGAGAGTTGCTCTTCAAAAACAAACCATCTCCCGTTTGTATCCTTATCATTCTCAATTGTAACATCCGATCTCTCGTCGAAAATATGGCAGATCTCACCAACTTAGTCAAGCAGAGGGAATATTCCCAGCTTGGTGTGATCATGCTTCGAGAAAGCTGGCTTCACAACGGAATAGATGATGAAGTGTAACACTTTAATGGCTTAGCTTACAATCGAGACGATCATCCTTATTTCAGACGAGAAGGTAGTGGTATCCCAATCGTAAAAAATCAATGGTGTCACCTGAGAAAAAAGGTTTGTTCTTATTCTGCACTATATAAATACATCTGTCCTCAATGTAAACCCAAACACCTAAGTTTATTCCCGGGCGTTTCAACTATGATGACTGAATACATACAGGTCTAATCAAAACTGAAGCAACGGGTCTCTGTGAAACACATGAGGGTTCGTATAGGCAACAGCATTTATACTGAAGTAAATTACTTTCCTAAAGAATAATAAACAAGCCATGGTGAGTCTTTATGGCAGTGATTTTCCTTATTCGTTTATACGCACCAGATGGAATGGTTCAGAACGTAGCGAGTACTCCCATTTCATCAGTAGTGGTGGACTTAGACAATGATAAGCTAAAAGCTAACTAAAGGGAATAAAACAATTTCTACTTACAACAAATTAAGGTTGATAATAATTAAGATGTAACGTTTGTGTACACCAATAGTCGATTGGATTGCCTTGAGTCTTTAGGACTTTTTTAAGTCTCTTCGGCATCGAAACCACCAAGTTTGTTGTGAATTCGTTTTATGGAAATAATTCGGGATAATTCTTGAGTCACTCCTATGGGATTATATTGCGTATCCGTGCTAGAGAAAGTCTGTGATTTTGATTTTCAGGTTACTCAATCTTGGCACCCAAGGTCAGGCACGTTTAATTGACAATCAGGCAGCCTAGAAACTACGTACATTGAAGTAGACAACAGGTAAGTTATTGTCCATACCTAAAGCATTATTATAGATGATAAACATAATGAAAATCAAGTGGATCAGAAAGAAAATACTTTTGTACATCACAATCGGCCAGTGCTATGTATATATATATGACAGTTTTGTAAACAACGGTGTTGATAGTTGTTTTTGTAGCTCGGGTGGTATAATATGATGTTCAGTTGTTCACCGAGCTTGGCAATTGTATTGCAAACGTTTCATCATCAATCGAGGTGACATCGTCAATGCAGTAACTGCAGTTACTGCAGTTACTGACCGAATGTGTTGCCTTCTTTTCCCCTGTACTGTGTGAACATTTCAACAGTTGTATTTCGCACCAAAGTATTCTTAACTGTTAGACAGTAAACCAGTACAAACGAAAGGCTCCCCTCACTTTTTCCCCATTGTCTGCACCTCATTTGTTTTGACGGTGTTTGAGAGGCTTCTGATTAAAACCTTATCCTCACTGTTCAATGTTGGTGTCCCAACCAGTTTCTATACATCTGTTCCAGATGTACCATGGATATCCTTACTTATCTCTCCCATTTTTCTATCCACCCTAGATAAGAAAAACAAGTTTGTCTGCATACGTTTTATAGACTGAAGTAATACCCTCAATACAATTGATAGGATAATATTGCTGAATACCCCCTCTTCAAGCGGCGTTCAACCCTCTTACGATTGAACTCTTGGGTAACCATTTCTCCAATCGTCAGCAGTTCAAACGCTACAAACATCGTGCATCTTCACTGCTGCTGCGCATTAAAAGGTGCTATTTTATACCTTTTTATACCTACCGCTTATATCTTCTCTATGCCTGTGAGCAATTATTCTCTTTTTTTTAAGTATGCAACCGATATAATATTCGGACTTCCCTACTATAACCCATCATACCGACCACTCTACAGAATGACAATTCAGAAATACTGGAGTGCTGTCAACAGAGGAATCTTCGTATGAACTCCCAAAATTGCAAGACGTGTGTTTTTCTCTTTTGAAAGGTCAAAAGTATGATGAACTATCAAATGCCAGCCCCCTTGGTCTATCATAAATTAATAGATGGACAGACAGTCGTTTGTCAAATACACTGATATGATTTTATGCCGTTAACTCACCTGGTCTGACTACGTAAAAAACGTTTTTCTGAATGTTCGGAGGCTTACGTTTTACGTCCCTAATCGCTTTCTATCCCTCGCGTTTTGTCCCACTGGCTTTGCGGGCCGCATGTTATCTTCCCAGGCCTTTGTACCAAGGAACACAGACTCATTTTCCGGTCACTCAAGTTTATGTCGATATGTAGTCTTATACCACAGAAACATATAGTACAGCGTGCGGTGGCACATCACCTTAAGTCCTGTGAACATTCTCCAAGAATACGTTATCTGATTGTTCCCATCCCCTATATCCTGCTCTTAGCCCACGCTCTTCTTATTCATTCACTTGTTACAGTTATCAGCTTATAAAGTAACACGTTCAGGCTTACAGGTGCTCCATTGAGCTATATCTCACCAGATTTCTCACAAGCCATGAACTCGTTGCAGAAAATCGGTGCAAAATAGTAATATAGACCAATGATGAACATTATTGTGTGCCATTGGTTTTGTGATGCTGCTGTCCGTTTCATTATTTTTTAATTACTTTGTTACACTTCCCTTTTTATTGTTGACGCACTGTGGTTATATGGTTGCTGAATATTCAACCGCTATAAAGTGATCCTTTGACTTGCAGTAATTTGAGCGTCAACGGACGCAAACGGGCATTGATTAACTCTGATAAAACCTACGGTGGCAAAGTAGTCAGCCAAATGAAGCAATAGAACAAACCCCAATCGAAATGCCATTCACGGACCGATATGAACGTCTTGATGAATATTGTGGCGCCAGCTGTCACTNCACTGACATTGATATGAGTGAATAGAACAGAAGGAAGCAGAATAATGACTGTCGGAGTCTGGTTTTGGGCGGGGGTCGGAAAGAGTAGAGCTTGTTTAGAAAAAAATAATAAAAGCCGTGCTGCAGGCAAAGAAAGCCGCAACAGCAAGCCACTTAAGTTCTATTTGTCTCGCTTGACTGCACGTCACGGTGGCTTGATTAAAACAGTTTGTGCCATCACCGTCGACCAATCTTATCGTGACTGGTTATTCTTAGACCTACTTATTTTACTTCAGGTGTACCCTAGCAAACCGTAATCAGCATTTGTTGTTCAAGCTGAGTCGGAGCTTGATAAGGCCATTACCGTGATGTATGTGGGTCACAATATTGCTTGTGATGTTTCTTTTTAGATAGTCCCGTTTCGATATGCATACAAACACACGTACACATACAGATATTTCAGAGTCACATTAGAAAAGAACCGGGGAGCTGGGTGTGATGTTCAGATATATGTTGTGGGGACACCGTAGCTTCATATCAAACCATAACTCCCACTGAGTTCCCGTTCTCTAAAGAATGTCCAACGTTAGTCCAATTTCGAAAGAGGCAAATTAAATGGGGTGAAAGGTGAATAGAAGGATGTCGTGTTTGGTTTTCGAAGTTCAACACACTGTCGATCACTGCAAAAGTAAGTTCCACAGAACGTCACCCTGTAACTGTCTGGGTGAGTTTAAATGGTTCACTCGTATTCATGGTGTGATTTATCTGCAATGCATTAGTAGCATCCACACCTGCTACACTATTGAGTAATTTCATTAAGATAACTTCTCTACGCTGTGCTACATCGCTGTGTAGTTTAATACGCAATCAGTGTGTCTTTTATGACACGGAAATCAATGAGGATGTTCTATGTGATGACAGCCAACGATTTCCGGTAAAATCAAAACCATGCGAAAGCGTTCTTTTGGAAGCTGGTGTAGACTGAATGTGCGTTTATCTAAAAATATCATCTCAAGATCAAAAAATGATTTTTAAAATCGTCTAAAATTAACTGATTTACGATTTTCATTGCTTGGGACTACCGTTGCCTTTCGAAAATCTCAATTTGTTCTCGTAAACCAATAGCTTCCCTCCTCGCCCAGCTAAACACCATAATATACACTCAATAATCTTGGAGTTTTTTTTTCAATGGTTCCATTTGCGAACAAGGTGGAGTTAGGAACACAAAGAAGGACCCTGTCCCGCCAAAAGCCAATTCAGTTTGAATTAGAACCGGAGAAGAAGTTTGATCTCTCTAGTGATTTCAATACTCTCATCCGAGAAGAATGAAAATAAAGCAATGGTGTGCAAATAAAACTATGTGTTACAGAAAACAGGCACATTATTGTAAATTTTAAGAAAGTCTTTGCACTAGACACCTTATAAACCTTTTAGGTTCGTTGCTTATTGAATGAAACACTGTTGTTGGTTTTGCAAACCCTTCAGCTCAGAATTGAATTTAACTGGGTTGTGAAT
>UZAN01040085.1:0-22250 GCA_900618425.1 Echinostoma caproni | reverse complement strand
TAGAGGGGAACAGCACGCAACATGCAACGCGGAAAGCAAGCAGAGCTCTGACCGGTGTGTATGTATCTATGTACAGAGTCATTAGTGAGCGCTAATTTGCAAACGGTTTTGTCGACAATTTCGAGAACATTCATTACTGGGTCTTCAGAGAGAAAAAAAGCCCCAGAAGAGAATTAGATTTCCTAAACATGTTTGTTATGAACGAAAGTTTTGAAGCTTTTCTGGATTTTACAGCTTAGATTTTTTCAATTAATGACAATGCTATCAGAAAGAATTCCATTTTATGAAGAAAAAACCTGTTCTTCAACAAATTTTAATTTTCAAATGACAATTCGTCGTGTATATAGCAAATGAAGCGTGAACTGAAAAGCTCGGAAGCACTGGACAGCTGTTTCGACCTGTTTGGGTCTCATCAGCAGTGCGAATCCATCGACGCGACTAGGGATCGAACCCGGGACCTCATGGGCAGAACGAAAGCGTGCTACCCACTACGCCACCGGGCAGCTGACCAGACCGCTTTTCATTTTCCATTTACACGATATAGCACAATCCATCTTTGAGAGTTTGTTGCGGGCCACGGACCCTGCTCAACTCAGCACTAGCCTCCAGGGTTATGACTCGGTTGGAAACATTCACAACCTGACTGATTATTTCATGTGGATGATGGAGGATTTGGTTAAATTTCAAATGACAATTTGTCGTGTATATAGCAAATGAAGCGAGCTTTTTAGTTCACGCTTCATTTGCTATATACACGACAAATTGTCATTTGAAAATTAACCAAATCCTCCATTGCCCACATGAAAATTGTAATTCTTAAATGCTCAGATACAAACAGATAAAAATAAAATGAAAAATACGTTATTAAGCAAAACATAACCTATGAAACCCATACAGAGGATTAAAATAGATGAACATGATACAGTCACTTCCTAACTCCTGTGTAACCCTCAAACAAAATCCAAAAACTCCAGTGACAGTGCTGGCTGAACGGTGCGGCCTTCTTTCGGGTCGGTTACGCGATCGTCTGTTCGAATCTCAGAAGCATCATCATCACCACCACCACCACCATCCCCACTGCATATTCCCATATTGTCATGTCTCATGAAAACCTTGGATGGCTCGCTTCTGTTTTCTTGGAAATTGAGCATGCTTTTTCATTCCATAAAAGGAAGTAAGATTTTCGAGTTCTGAAAACAGCAACTCACGCGTGATGGTTAACTTTACAGTCACCCATACATGAGAAAAAGTAAAACGGTTTATTGCATTATTTCGCTTTGTTCAGTACTCATTTTACCCTCTTCCACCGGACTGTGCATAAGGCTTGCCGGACAGAAAGGTGCCGTGATTTTTCTATCTTCCTTTCTCATCACTACCCGCATTTTTAGCAAAGAGCAGTAAGAACAGACCGCGGTTCTTCTCAGCATTTTAAGAACATATTCACGATTCAACCATTGAAGGAGTAAAATGAGATCATTATCGCTTGTTTTTACCCGATACATTGCAACCTCTATCTTGTCGATTACATTGTAAACTGGGAAACCAGTTGAACCAGTTGAGTAATTTTGCTTCGTGTACACTATCTCTAGCACACGCATCCATGTGCAATAGCGCAATCAAAAAAATGGAAATATATTATAGTTAGCATTCGGAGAAATAATCATTCCTCAATCAAAAAATCCACGTTATCATGCGTTCTTTTGGCAATCACCTCGGTTACGTGTGCGAGATAATTTTTCTCTATACTTATCTGTAATTTGATCAGCATTCAATTGGTACTTGGATGATTTCCATTATCGAATAATTCAGTAATGGGCCATACCAGGCACACGATCTATCGCAAATGATAAGATTGATAAAACCGCCAGAGTTCTCAGTTATCCAATGGATCCATATTATACTGATGTAGAAGAATATGAAGCCACTTAAGAAGAAGCGTTTTGGCACAAAATTGTTTCGCCCATGATAGGTAGTTTTCAATGCAGTATAATGCTTTGCTGTTCTGTTGTGAGTGTCATGCTGGCGCACGTTTGGTTGACTGTTGGTATCTCATGGAAAAAGGAAATGAGGACGATCGATTCTGAAGTCACCAGAGTTGTAAATTTTTAACAGCAAATGTTTTTTGGAGCTATAAGTGAGGGCACCGATGCTCTTCAAGACGTTCTCTAGCCATTTGTCCACCCAGAAGGGTATATCAGCGATAGCCATTACGAAATCAAGCATTCTCATATCACGACAGGGTATATTTCTGTAAACAAGAAGCAGAAAATGTGTGATTGTGTCTTTCAAAACGTTAATGAATAAACTGGGATCTAGTCCAGTCTGGAAATCACTTCCTAAATTTACTTTTATTGTGAAATTACATATTTTAAAACGCATCAGTTGAATACAACTGTTTGTTGAAAATTCGGAATGTTTCATCGACTGCACATTCCTGATATAATGCAGGTAATAACGATACATTCAAATACTATATTATAGTAATCTCAGCCAGGGAAACTGTCCTGATCCCTGTCATCCTCTCAGTCAGTTCAATGGCACCGACCTCCCCAGACCGTAGGATTTCTAGAAAATTCACGATACCAACCAAAATCCCAGTGATGTACTTTCAATCAATCCACCTTCCATATTATTTGGGGTTTGTGTCAAAGTCATTGCTATCATAATCACATGCATTTAGTTGCTTGTTTCGAGTCAGGCCAATAGTCGATCAGTTGGACAAATGTATCTAGCTTTGAAAAATAAATCATTTCAAACAGCCGAATAATTTTCGACTGAACAATCATTATCTGTTTATTTGCCGCTCAACATGATCAAAAGAAATCGCCGGTCACACAGTCATACCACATGTTTTGCTTCAGCCCCTAAAATGCACAGGAAACGGGACTGTCTGCCTGTATCCCTCGTGACATGTGGCGTTAAAGTCTGCTTCAAACTCCAGAAGAACGTGAGGCATCAAACACTCACCAAAAGATATCAAAAGCTACATCTCGGTTATCTGTAGTTAATGCGAACCTGGTCTGTTTAAAAAAAACAGAACTCCTTTGTCAACATAGATATGCGAATTGCATTGCCGGTGAATTGCACAGACAGACATATACCCAAATCTGTGTCCATTAAATTTGATCGAACACAACTTTGACAGACTCGATAACACCCTGGAATTACGTGATCGGGTATGATTGATAAACGGTATGCAATTTGGTTGTGGTCCAAACAGCGCTCGGACAGTCGGGCTCAACCTGAACGAATTTCACCATGATCCATAGATCGAGTTGTGGCGATTCTATCAAGTTTGTGCGGTGAGCAGTAGAATGTGACAGATGATCAACCCGGTATGTGCCTGTGATAGTAATGCAATTCCAAGGGATCCTCGAGCCAGTGGTATCGTTTGTCAATATTCCCGCAAAATCTGAAAACGTGCTCGATTTATATGACTCAATGCCCAGGTTTAGTTTCACCTTTACAACCAATAACCGTGCATTTACATTCGCCGGTTTTGGTTGATGTCTTTTGATTGCCCATTTGGTTAAAAGAGTAGAATGAAGGTTGAAATGTTGAGATCAGAGTCAAATAGGAGATAGAGAATTCACGTAGATTGGCGTCGCAATCATAGTGAGTAGATTCACGAACGTTCGCAACACCCAGCGATATCACTCAGTGTAGCTAACCACCGGTTACTATGATCTCTGGGTCCCCATTCAGGGAGCCTAACGGACCCTAAGTGACCCAATCTCCTGATTAGGGTTTTCATATTCTCATGTTAGGTCTTAGTTCGACCGCCCTTAACCTTTGTCCACCCACTACCTGTCTCCGCAAACGTCGCGCGGTGTTAACCTATTTGGTTACATGCACAACACATGTCCCAAATGACTGAAGAAGTGGACCACTTGTTCCATTGGACGAACGTCATTACCTATAACTCTACGCTTAAACTAAGCATTGCCTGTCCGGTTAGCCCCACCAAACTCGAGCAATGCGGTGTAGACAGTGGTGTTCGAACACCGACAGTCTAACTTTATCTTGTTTCCGAAATATCCAAGTCCCTGAACCATAGAGCGGGATTGGCCTAACTGCTGCAGCATATACTCGACCCTTCACAAACAGCCGGATGTCGCGATGGCGCCAAAGATGTTTCAAGTTGGTAAATAATAATCGAGCCTATTATATGCGCGATGACACTTCATCTGTGACGCGTCCGCCAAATGAGATATAGCTGCCCAGGTAGCAAAATCTATCTACTTCCACAACTACCTCCTCAGTTAGAGTGAGAGTTGGGGCTGGGCCAGTCCAATCTTGTAGCAGCATTTTACACTTCTGAGAAACATGAGCGCGTTGATAAATCCCCAAACAATTCGTAATAAATTACCATTTGGAAAACATCTTGATTTTAATCCCTTCAGGAATTGATTTCAAAAATAATAGAGAGTTAATATTTGTTGTCTACAAATCCCTTTTCATACCCTTACAGGTCAAATAAAGGACAAAACAGTACACATGCTAAAGACATTGACTCGTTTACCAGTCCCCGATCGGTAAGTGCATGAAAATAATTGTTACAATACTATAGCTACCGAGATTAAGTGTTCAGGTGGATCCCGTGATAGCTCATCATTAGTAGAGCATCTGTCCATTCAGCAGTGCCCCTCCCGCCCTAATTGGGCACAGCCCAGTAAACAACAGGCAGTCATATGCTAATGCTGTACTCAAAACTCTCTTCACTCCAACCCTCCTGCCAACCCATTGGACAAATGACCTTGGAGTTAGTCAATCGTTGCGAAGATGTGCATTATTTTGTCATATTCACAAACCGTAAAAGCACCATTAGCAACCATTAAACGACAAGTGTTTGTTCTCCACGGGTTGTCGTCGGTGGGAAACGGGTGTATTAAAACTGCTTGATTGATCGTTGAGATGAGTAATTACAAAATCCGTACTCGCACATCACAAGTAGAAGTAGGAAAGAGGTGAAGCTGCTTTAATGGCCTAGATCGTCGTTCGAACGTAGAACGCTAAGAAAAAATATTGAAATGACTTTCAACCACCGTATTCAACAAACGACTACTGTAGCACTTATCAGTAGTTATCTAAGACAGCCTACCGCGGCAAAGTACACTTAGAGTTTTCACGCGAACAATTTTTCTCATCTATGAGCATTTTTCTCGCCTGTAAAATTTGCTGTGGATAATGTAAGGCAACCAAGATCATCGGGGGAAACAGCAACACATAACTGATCCCTGATGTGTCTACTGATTTCATCTACGTTGATGTTGGAACAGCTGCAATGTGCAAACACCCTAGAACTGCCAAATATTAATTTTGACATCCTTTTTTCTATTTTTTTACTTGAATTCCGCGACAACAAAATCCCATGCCGTCGAACGACTTGAATAATTTTCCGCACTCGCTCATTCACGTGATGTTATGATATTACCACTGTAGTCGACTTGAAACTTGGATGTATATGACCCAGCACCCTCACCACCATCAGAAACAACTGAAAATTGTGATAGAAGTAGCCAAGTTCTTTAGAAAGTGAAGGCTGTGTGCAGAAAATATTACAATTTCTTTACCCAGAAAATATGCAGAAAACTTCAAATCATGCGATAGAATACACATTGGAAAGGAAGCAAAATAAACTGTTTCGCTGTCTTGAAGTGGTAACTGTGTTTTCACATTGTGCTTGTGAAGACCCTGGTTCGATGCTTTACTGGGTCAAAGTGATCACATTCTTAATGAGATTTAACAAGTTGAAAGTAGTGATACAGTGTTTCTCAGCCCTTCAGACCAACATTCATCTGTTCTGTCCATCATAACTTCATCTCAAAGGAGAAAAACGATTCATATTATGCAAATTAAACCTTATGTGCAACTCGGGGAGTGGATTGTGAGACGAACAAGTCTCGAAGAATCAGTGCGATGATTCTATATCCAGTATGTGGGTTAGATGCGTCTAACCTCAGCCAACTCGAGGCTGATTGATTTTCAGTATTTGCATCGTATAATTCACATCGGGAGTCCAAATATAGAATGACCAGACAAGAGATTACGGAATAGGCATACCTGACGAGCGGCAGGGCCCACGAAACCGGTCGTGTGCTTCCGGGAACTTTTGTCCAGTTATTCATATACTACTCATTATAAAAACAAATTCATATTTATCAAAGCCTAAAAGGCACAATGAGCGGCGGATGTGCCTGACAGCTTGCAGCCTCAGCAACACTGCTCTAATTTCTCAGTTATTTTGTGGTGGTCCTAGCCTACGGCAAAACGCCAGCCACGAAGCTACGCATTACAGTTTCTGGACAACAAACCACAGGCCAATCGTGTCGACCGATCAGAAGTCGTACGGTCCAGAGAGAAGCTGTATGAAGTCAAGATTACAAGCACCTGGATAGCCAAGCAACTTCCTTTGTACAATTTATTTAATCCCCTTGATTTATTTCAGTAAATGAACTGGTACTTATATGACCGCTTTTCTGCGTCTCAGGTACGTGCAAGTTCTGGGGCGATTCAGGGTTTCCGTTGCGTCCGTGATTCTTGATTCATAATTCGTGATCTATGCCTACTTCGACTACTACATATTTATTAGCCTCGTAAACTGCAGGCTAACGCAGTTCGTTTCTCTTTTTGATTTTATTTCTAACACGGTGCGCTTGCTAGACCGTCTGTATCCAGAACCGTACAGCGTGCATAAACATCAGTTCGTAAACTATTTTGTAATAGTTCCGGCTTTGATGCACAGATGATACAGTGCATTCGCACCGCTGGGTGAGCCAGCTTCCGAATTCCAAGATCAGCCTTGCTTTGTTCTGTCCACGGTGAAATGTGTTGTACAAGCAACTTATTAATAAGGTTTCAACATCCGATGAGTCTTGGAGTTAGGAGTGGTAAGATTTTTTTCATGAGATTCAATTCTTTGTGAAGGTCGTCAAGATGTATTGGAGAAGTAAATAGTATTTGTTCTTNNNNCCGTGTTTAACCATTGGTTTTTCTGCCAGGACAAAACATTTGAGTTGAGAGTGGATACGTTTACCACACATGGTCGATGACGAACCCTGTGAGCACGTGACTACATCGATTAATTTACCGTGTTCACGTTCCAGCCCATGTGCATTTACCCGTGTTGGAATCAATATGTGGCTAGCTAGCCTTCGATTCACATGCGTTGAGAAACTCCAGCCCAAGGCCGGTTTCATATATTTGCTCAACCAACGATTGCGTTGTAGAGAATAAACGAATTCTCAAACAGTGAGGCTCATTCACGCAAATTGTTCGAACGCTCTAACACAAACGAACTGTTTTAAACTTAACGAAAGATAGTTGAACATTATTCCATGACCTCTGTTATATTTCCTCAAAATGGTTCCGCTTCGAAGATAAATCGGTCGCATTCACGAATAAACTTTAATCAAGCCATTTTTCGTTATTTCGGTGACGTATGCATTCGCTGTGTAGAACTTTGAATTAAATATTACAACAACAAAGAGTTTGTTCACCTCCAGGGAAAGCATTTATGAGGAGTGTAAATCGTGTGGGTGAGATGGAGGCGGTTGTAGCGAACGATTTGATTTTCGTTCCGTTATGGACTCAATTTGATTGGTCTCAACTTTTGAAGAGAAAGATAATTGCTCTACCGCTACTTCCGTCAATGCTAGTTCATAATTTTACCCTGCAAGGTAGAAATAAATTATGCGAAAAGGCCGACATGGTTGTAAACTGACGGGGTACAGTCAGAGAAACGACTTTTCAAAACGGATCGTACTTGTAAGATGGACGGGAAATGTACCCAAATCAACCAGTAATCGATTTGGTGCATATTGATGCACCGAACAAATTGAGCGGTATGTGACAGGTACGCAAGTTATGATGAAAATGAAATTCCACACCTGAAGCAAACATTTGTGCCCACGATCGCGAATCATCCTTCTGCAAATCGATATCAAAACAAATACTGCCTGTGTGAAAGTTTTCTGCGATAATCTCTCAATTCTGCCTCATCACCCGTACACGAGCTCTGTGCAAACGTGACAAAGAACATCATTGAAGGTGGTCAAGAGGTGTCGGGAATGAGGCTATCACCAACACAAGCATTACTCTTATGGAATAGTGGGATAATCGGAATAGTACTGAATGTAGAAATACGAAAAATCGTAATGTATTCCTCAGCACTGAATTGGCTCCAACCCGAACTGCGGACACCAATGTATCACACGAGGAATTGATAGCAGCAAATGATCATGTTTATTGATAGAATTAGGGCGTTTTATAGAAGATAATAGCCCATATGATTGGTTGAGCGACCGACCTCCAACCACTTAACCGTTTGCGCGGACGCATCATATGTACTAACTCGGATTTCATGTTCGCCCGGTGTACCATTGGCTGAGCTTCCGGAACGGTGATTGGATGACATGAAACTGTACCTGGTTGTGCCTGGATTGCGGTCACTTAAATCTGGATCACCACAAATAGGCAGTCAAATGTATTATTTGCATGATGGTCTGGTTTTTGAGTCCCATCACTGACAGAGTCTCAATCGTCACTCGGCATATATCCTAAAACAGCTCTGAATGGCCGCAGCCTCTTTGTTCTTACCCTATTTTTCGACTGTCTTTCTCATATATAAGATAATCAAGTCTTACTTTAGTGCTAGTGGTAACGTAATTCATTATTTTAGTAATTCCTTTCTTCCTCTATTAAATATCGGTTTGCACAAACAGTTTTCAGCAAGGGAAATAGGTCATCTCGAATAAATTCGAGATAGCTATGCGGCGGTGGTCGGGTTCACGCTCACGAACGCCAAGGCAATACGTTGAAGCAAACCAACCGAGTAACAAGAAAAGAGTGATGTACCATGGAATGCAACTAAAAATGAATACTTGAGCTTTTTTCGTCCTCGTATGACAAACGTACAGGTCTTATCGAAACTGAAGCGCCGGGTCCCTGTGAAAAACTTGAGGGTTCATATTGGCAACAGCATTTATACTGAAGTAATTTTTTTCCAAATAATAATTCGTTTATACTCAGCAGATGGAATGGTTTAGAATGTGGTGGATACTCACATTTCGTCACGAGTGGTTGACCTAGACCATGATGAGTTAAGAGCTAACTAAAGAGAATAAAACAATTTTCATTTACAACAAATTAACATTAACTAAGATGTAAAGTTTGTGTACACTAATAGTCGATTGGCTCGCTTTTGTTCTTCAAAACGTTTTGAGTCTTTTCGGTATGGAGTCCGCCAATTTTGTTGTGAAGTCATTTTCTATTTTGTGTTGAGATTATTTTGTCTAGGCAACCAAGGTCATGCATGAATAATCGACAGTCACGCAGCCCAGAAACCATGTAGATCGAAGTAGACAAGAGATAACTTATTGTCCCTAACTAACGCATTGATACAGGTGATAAATGCAATGAAACTCAATTTGATCAGAAAGAAAATATTTTAGTGCATCACAATCGGCCAGTGCTGTAGTCCGCTTGAGGTCTCCATTAGATTCAAGCGTTTATTAACGGACTGAGAAGTGATCTCCCATTGTTCATAGATGCGTTGTTATCCAAGGGAGTTAATTACTTTTGTTTTATTAAATTGATCTCCTTTTTATTGTGTTCAACTCTTTCCACTTAGATAACATCTCTGATTGGATATTTTTTGCAAGCGACAAATTGCGTTCTTACCACATCATCCCCAGGCATACCTATCAATTTCCGATCTATCCAGACTTAGTTTGTCTGAATCGTCCAGCAATTAGACATGTTCGTTCATGTGCGCGAGCGATAACCTACTGGCCAGGATTGTTTCCACAAGACAGTTAGAATGAAATCCCGACATTTTTATTCTGCAACGCGATCATGATATACAATCTACGTTCTTGTCTTAACAACTGTGTGTGCTCCGATTGATTGATTGAAGTCAGATGTGCATACCCTTGACATCTGCCTAACGGAGATCGTAACTTCGGACATGTATCTCGGGAACGATGAACGTTGGGCGAGAATTGAGTAAATCTCATTTAGTGAAACAATAATCCCACAACTGGTCCCCGTATGCAATCAGTAGTAAGCATGGCAAAGTGTCGGTGAGGAAATCCTTACAGATTCTCGAATCGTATTAAAGTGTTTAATTTATTTCTGACCTCTTCTGGACTTGAGAACACGTTCAGAATAGAAATGGGTAGTTGGATAATGCAGTCACTAGGTTTCACGTATTGGAGAGCAATATAGAGTGACTGNATTGGTCTTCTGTTTCTTATCAGGAGTAGGCTGCCAATGGCTCATACTCTTCCAACTTGCAGCAACGCGGTTCATGATCATGATAAGTGCAATGATAAGTGCAAGTCTAGCTGAACAGACTGGTTGTCTAACCTGACTTCATCTGTGGTCGTATACTCGTTCGGCTATGTTCACAACGCAACAAACATAAGGTTCACGACAGAGTAACCGCCTCACACACGGTTAAAGAGCGTTGGTTACGGAATGGCGGAATGGCATGCAACTGCAGACTATTTTGCTGTCACAGGTCACCAGATGAAATCTGTATAGGGCTTCCAGATTGTTGTTATTCTACAAGATTACCCCTCCCACCTGTCCAAAACACTGTCCCCTTCACACCCTTTGTGCGGTTCAGGTGATGAGCATCTGTGGTGCGATGTTAGGTCACACATTGCAATTGCCATGGCGGCGAACTGATTGCATAAACAGTGCCTAATACTGCGCCCGGAATCAACAACTCTATCAATTATGCATTGAGTTCACGAGGGTAGTCTCAAACGAAACAGACGAATTGTGGAGGCCCCTGCGGCTGGACAAAAATAAACGATAAATTGACGAACTTCTTCCAAATAGAAATCACTAACTGGGATTCTGAAACAAGTTTTACGGTGGAGTGGGTATCCAGCTGGTTACAAAACGTTTGACCTCGTACAAAGGTTAAAATGATTTGTATTCTTGTAGGGTCACATGCGCTTATCATTCGATGTCATACCTCTCGAACCCATGTTTATATAACCCCCAAATTGAAGGAAATCACCCACAGTGATGGAGTTGCAGTCTGCTTGTTCAGGTAAACGCTATCCAGCCACATACAGCTGGGGCCTTAAAACGTATACAAGCGGTAGCTATGTCAAACAGCTGAACGGCACATCGTGTATCTTTTCGGAAAAACAATGGCTCAATAAGTCGTGATGATATTGATGTGCCCCGTTTATTTGAGTGCGATTTGTTTGTCAAGATGAATGTATTCTCTAGGGTTTGTTCACATGTGCATGAAACTTTCTAATTATCGTGCCTAAATGGGTCTGAATAGTTGATGAGTTTGTGCAGGAATGCAGCCTATGAGAATCAGTCAATTGATAAGGTTACGCATTGAACAAATATGCTCTTGTCACGCGACACATCAACATGCCACTTTATAATTTTAATTGAATGACCAGGTAATACGCTACTTCTGTTTGTCAAACAACGCTCCTGACATAAATAAAAAGTTGCGCACATCGACAAATCAGAAGTACACCAAAGGCAATGAGGCTACTGTTCTCTGAACGGATGAAGCATATGGATCTTGCCATCTAAGGAGTAATTGTTTTTATAGAGCAACGAACCGAATAACTGAAGGGGAAGTTTTATTTTACTGTAACACTTCTTTTCTTGAGAGTACAATAATGAACGAATCCCAGTACGATCTTTTCCCACGTGGTCTTATGATGCATCAACAGTTGCGTCCGTCGATTTGAAACGAATGTGAAAACAATCGACTTCACTCACGTGCTTGAGTTCTTTGAAATAAGGACTGATTCGGCATTTCTGACAACAACTACAAGCTCTACAGTATGTCCGGTTGTTTTTACTTGTAATGTGGAACCAAGACAGAGCTCCAGTGATTCACTGGTCTCATTCGCGAACCACACCGAACAGATTCACATCTCAATGTATTCCAACTACACTATCTCGGATGATCCAGGTATTTTTCTTGGGATGACTACTGGCCTGCCTAGACTATGGTGCACTTTTTTGCACAGAATCAGAAGGAATCAATAAATTCTTGGAGTGAAGTATCACAAAGCATATACAATTTGTTACGAATTGGACACAATGCTACTTGGTAATCATCATTCTTTCCCAGCCTAATTTACTTGTATGCAAACTCGAACACTAAGTATCGAAAGCATTTGTAAGCGACCAATCAGGAGCATTCGGGGAACCAATTGCGTGACTCCAGTCGGATCGACTTACTTTCAAATAGTAATACCAACAGTCGAGGGAGTGAAGAACAGTGATAGAAAGGCTTGCTATATTGACTACGGTTATGCTTTTAGGACTAATCCCTTTGCCGATTAATTCGTTACACAATGCATAACTATACAACCCAATCCTCTACAGAAGAATGCTGAGAACAAATTTGGGAACACGTTTTAATGGATGAGAAACAGGGCAACACGGAAGGTAAATGTGAGCGGGCGTGACTTACACAGCTATCACAAGCAATGTGAGCCAATTGGAAACCGTTGAGCAACGGCGATCGATGCATGCATGACACAGCTCATTAGTGTGCGTTCTACGGATTCTAGCTCAAATGATATGCCCAAATACTTTGTTTGCTCACCATGGAGACGACATTGATGAATGAGCTCTAGCGGGATGCAGAAACTTCAACAACTGAGTGCTTGGTAAACAGTATACAAGTTTGATTCTCAGGAAACATAGTTTAGAGTAAGCGAGGAAACCATATGCTCCCGAATCACATTTTCTAGGGAGGCTTCCAGTTTTTACTGGTTAGCCTTAAAATTTGAAAACCGTCCTGGATGTGCGCAAAAGAACAGTTCACAGCAAATTGCAATTTTTGACTCGTGCTGGACAAACCAATTGTACAGTGCGCTTTGTTCGATCAGTACGTAGACAAATTTTCAGTGTTTCACAGAAAATGTTCAACTGGAAGAAAATTAGCTGAAAACCGCATTTGAATTTGGGTGAAAAAAATCGGACAGTGTGATATCGTTGAGTCAATACTATTGTTTGAAAGCACCAACCGGGCCATTCACCTGATTATATAAGTAGATCCCAGTTGGTGGTCTAATGTTCTACGAGTGACCAGTGACTTGGATTTATTACGAACCTCTAGTTTTGACGTGGAGCAATAGGAATAAGTGAGAAGATGATCAAGCGTGGTCAATTGGAAAGTGCTCATAGATTTTATATGGAAACTATCACACGTTTTTGCTTTACACCATCGGCCGTTTAATGAAACGAACTTACTAGCGACGAGTAAGGAATGAAGCTATGAACAAGCGACCAACTCAAAACCACGAAGAGCAAATCTAGTGAGAATACCGGGGTGGGGTGTGTGAGAGGCTGGTAGTGGGTTTAGTGACACGGTGAACTACATGAGACAGATTTGACCTTGTTTGCGGCTGACATTTTACACAGCACAATAACAAATTAGTGAGATACATGAGATTCCTCAACACGAAAAAGGCTGCCTAACAAGGTGAGCCTGGTTGAGCTATTTGATCAGAATAATGTCTGATTTACCTATGCCCTTCAAGTTGCTATAAAAACTGGACCAAATTGGTTGATCTGATGAAGAGTACAGCAGCCTATCTGGAATTGTATAGATGATTCCTTAGCTTCCCGTTCAGCCGTACGGACAATTGTCACACTCTATTCTGCTGCAAAAATTGATTTATCTCTTGAGCTGCAATTGCCTAGGTATTTATCGAGTAAAATACCAAGTTGTGCCTATCAATGAGGAACTAGAAACCAGGTATCCACAAAGAAATGAAAATGGTGGATTGTTTTATCATCAAGTTGATCCTCGCTGATCAGCGACGTAACACTGGTGATCCATAATATGTTGCTGACCCGGTTCAGAAACACCGTTACACTGTTTGAGATGCTTTTGCCGTCTATTTCGGTCCTAGGGGCATGTCTACTTTAGATCAAGATTTGATTTGGCCTGCCACTGACGGAAATCAAAAATAGCTTTGACTGAAAATTCAAATTTTGCTGTCAAGCGCTCACACTTTCAACAAAATTGACTTCATACGAGATGCATGACAATNAATCGTACAATACATTTGATTTATGGTTTTATACACTAATCCATATCATAATTTTAGGTTGATGATTGTATTTACTGATATTGTTATTGACTTCAAGACAACTATTATTCGTCGGTGCAGTATGAGCAGGATTACTGAAAACAGGCAGGAGACCTACTGCCAAAAAGGAACTCAAAATATACATCACCATAGCACATATCGTCTGAACAAAGTAACAGCATAATTATAAGGGATTCTATCAACTAATGTAATAAATGTCTACAGCCAAAATCAATCAAGTCTTACGCGATACCGAAAAGAAGCGGAATCCACCAAAAAGATCAATATGGCATATAATACAGATTAATCAAAAGCAACGTAAATTACGGGGATTTCTGTTGTATTGTTCCATGGTTGACCTGACTTCTGATCTGTTTTGTTCACCCAACCTTCACATGTGACATTTACCACTATGTGCTAACTGATAGAATCGAATGAATGTGCCAAGGGAATGTAATATTGTGTGCGCAGTTTTCAGCCCACCCCTCTCTTTCTGTCACTACCCTACACTGAACAGCTCCCTCTAATGTGTTTGTGCCCCCTAATCACAAAGCGCACAAAAATGACTACATATAGGTCGTCATTCCTCATCACCGTTGTAGCTCCCTACTGCACGAACCTCTCGCAAACCCCTTCTATCTGCTAATGCTAATTGGGTTATTGACTAGTTCCCGATGAAGAGTGGAACACACCCCGCGGGCGAATGCGCATAGGGGATCACGACGAACATACTCAGGTGGAAATTATAATTGAACCAAGTTGAATAGAATCTGATCAAACAAAATTGTCGTGCAGTCGCGCGCGTGCACACACACACACAGACTCATTCAAATGCGTCCGTATGCATATGTGAATGAGGCAAACGCGTTTTGTCGGTGCTATTTGAGAACCGAAATAATTGTGACCAAGCACGGATGAAGATTGAGTGGACAGATTGTTGCGTGGATTGCCGCAACGAAATATTATTCGCCAAGGTTGCCCAATCCCTCGCGCAAGGATGAGACTAAGCAAATGAACTGTCTCATAGTATTAAAAATTTGAAGCATTGAGTTCCCTTTATCCATTTCCTCAAAACAGAAAGAAGACAAATGTCGCGAGATGTTAACATTTCGTTTAATCGCCCCAGTCGCTGACTTAAAACAAACAGGCACGCATACCACATGAGATTATTCAATTTAACTCAGTTTAACTCAGTTCATCCATATCTATCTGTGTCTCATGAAACGGAAACTAACAGCACTCTAGCTTTTCTTGATATAAAAGTTACGAGGCTGGTAAATGGGACATTACAACGCTCAGTCTACCGAAAAGTGACATGAAACGGTCAGTACATACACTTTTCCAGGTTTTCCCCCATGGCTTACAAAAGTGGGCTTGTGAGAATCTTATTTCATCGGACGAGAAACATGTATTCTCAAGATACACTAGTGAAGAAAGAGGATTTCTTGAGGAGAAAATAACTGACCAATTGTTACCCGGAAAGATTTATAGGCATTCACAGTAGACGATTCCCAAAAGGAAACTCAACCCAAAATGTCAATAAAATGACCATTTACATCAAGCTTGAGTACAAAGGTGACCACATTCACAATGATGTGCGCCAGAAGTTGAGCTGAGCTCTAGACCGTACATTTCCAGCTGTTCAACTCAAACTTATTGCCTCCACTCGTAGAATTGATTTGGACAAACGCAAACATGGCTGGCAAACCAGTTCCGTCTTACACAATGTAGACTCGCTCACCTGCAGTTGCGGTGACGCATACATAGGCAGAACATACCGTCAGCTCTCACAAAGGATGGCCGAACATATTCCAAAGTGGCTTGTGAAATCGGTGACGCAACCGATAATTGATGGTCAAGTGATCAAACGAAATCCAGGGTCATTTGTTGCAAAACATCTGATGGCAACAAGACACACAGTTAACCCAGTTCGTTTTTCAAAGCACTATCACGTAATCGCAATTCTAAACCTTTCGCGGTTAGTGAAGCACTACTTATCCCATTACATCACTCGATCTTGTGCACGCAAAAGTTGTTTGATGCAATCAATCCACTTGCTGTGGAGTTGACCTTCTACTTCGAAATTTAGTAATCTTTGCATGCTTGCAAATGTTTGTTCACCATAATTGATTAATCCCATGTGCTATATATGTACCTGTTTGTGTTATGCCAGTGACTGAGAAGATTAAATGAAATGTGAACATGTCGCGACATTTGTCTTCTTTTTGTTTTGATTATAGTATGACACCAAATTTCGGTCGAACCTTGTTTCTGTACACCAGGAAGAATCAGCTTCGTTCAGTCCTTGCTCCCTTGCTCTCTCACACTCTGTCTCAATGCTCCCGAAAAGAACCAGTGTTGGAGTTCTGGTGTACAATAACAGTGATGGACAGAGAGCCTGTATGNTTTGACAAACAGATCAACGAAAAGCCGTTCCCAAAACTGCTGCATGACTCAGATTGGCACTGACTTAACAACAACAAAAAACTTTTTGAAAACAAAACTAAACAACCGTTTTAGACATAAGCGATTCGGCAGTCGAGTACACCACAGCGCGCCATAGTGAAATTCTGGATGCAAATTAGCAACATTGACGGGAAATGCTAATTTCAAATAGTCACTCAAATATGTGTGTCAGTTTGTGTGTGTGTGTCTGCGTGAGTTGTTCTTTTGATTTCGCTCGCGAGCAGAACCGACGAATCAAGCGTTCAGTTAANTCAGTTAAGCAGCAGTAGCAGTACTACAATACGGTACTCCGCCGATAGATCACGAAATTATCCGCAAAACCAGAGTGACCTTCATTTCAACCAAACAGTTGAAACACGAAACACAACTTGCCGCGCGAATTTGTTATATTTATTTGACGGTTCGGTATTTCAAAGTGGTGGGAGGATAAGCATAGTTTGACAATGCGAACGTTACTGGCATGTGTGACATTCAAATAACCGCGTGATATCGGTTCAGGTTTACTTAAAATTTCCTTTTCACACAAAATCACAAATAAACAAAAATATTAGCAAGCTGAACCACCTTCAATTGGGTATAAACAAACGAGGCAGATCTACAAAAAGGAGCACATCACAGAAATATTGAACTAAAAGCTTTGCAATCGATTTCAGTCAGTAATACACATTTGTTCCTGATTTGAGCTTTTCTCTTAGATTTGCAATATTTGTGAATAGAATTTATCATCTGACACACTATTCCAGTGGGGGAGTTCGTCTCGAATGGTGCCATGAACTGCACCGGAGATCGTCCACTCACTTGATGAAGACGCGTTTCATAAAGATGGGTTTAGTGAAATCGGCATTGTTCGTTTGCAAACTAAGCCACGGAACACGAGTTTCTCATCACAAAACGATCACGTGATTTAGCAGATATGACTTACTTTTTAGTGAATATTACAATCACGTTTTTCGTTTCTGACGATATTGGCTGAACAGACCGCACACCGATCGGAGTTGAAAAGCAACGGATCATTTGTGTACACTCATTGTCTAATCACTGTATGTTTTACACCTCGGCAAATGATTGCAAAAGCGCCTATAATTGGTGTTGGGATGAACGGCTCTCCTCGTTTGCTTCAAAAGCACGCTGTTTCTGTAGATCAATCCTCATGTCTGATGGGCATCAACCGATCAGCTTCTACCGACACATCGGTCGTTTGGGATAGATTAGCATTTAAAATGTGAATGGCCACGGGTAATTTCCTCCCTCATTTAATATATTTCGCTATGAACAAGAACATCACGTATATAAGACATTCAGAGAAGTCAATCACAGAAAGAGATGATGGCGATGCAGTTATGACTGAGCAAAACCAGATTCCGGTGAAAAATGCAATGCAACGAGCCCAACTAGTGCTGAATTTTGCCCTAGAATGACGCGTGAAATTTATTTGCAAGCTCGAAAATATAAAAATAGACATAGAATAGACATAGAATATCGCGGACCAAATCGCAGAGCTGTCTATAAAAGGTTATAACGAGAGTCTGCTATTTGCTTCATTTCAAATGTGCTTTGGACCCTATGGACCGAGATTCGAGCCCCGCCACCGCCATCAAACTTTGTTGGTGGGCAACTATGCCGTCATCCGTTTCAATACCTGACCTAGCGAGGCCTTGTGTGTTTCACCACGTCAAGTCCCGCGGCTTAGTGTACCGGTTTACATCACTGAACAGAAGGTCCACGTGACTGTGGTGTCCATCCCATCTGCTGCCAGGTAAAAGCCTAGCTCCGAGTATTATCCGTTATGTGCAGTTCTTCCCACGGCGAACACTTCAGCAGAGCGAACAGAAATTAGGTCAACCTCAACGTGGCGTGATTTAACGGGAAGGAGGATACGTGTGGGGTGGTGGGGTGCAAAACTACTGAATGAATGAATTTATTACACTTCTTGCACACTGAAGACTACCACACTGGACGTGAGAATTTCTAATCTGGGCGACTGTCAAAGAATACAATGCAAAGCACATCCAGAAACTATCGCAGTCGCAAATACAGAAGCGTGGATTACGAGTAACGTCTGAGTACACTGCTGAGTTGTTACCAAATCCTAAAGTGTAGATATTGGTAATGAATAAAACGGTTATTTCCATTGCTCAACTCAGTTCTGGTGCCAGGAATGTGTTAAGACAGACTCCCGCTATATCACGGACTGTGCGCTAGTTCACTTTCCTTCTATAAAGCCCTCTCAAGTTGCAACAGCTTTGTTCACTGTGGTTGGTGATATGATGTTATGCATATCTGGATAATAGACTAATAAACCTGAAGTGAATTTCGTCAAGTTTTGGGCAACTGAATGGTGAACTAAGGAGCTGGGAAGCACTGGACAGCTGGTTCGACCCGATTGGGTCTCATCGGCAGCAGTGTGAGTCCATGGACCAATGGGAACCGCCAACTCAGGACCTCACCGACGGATTGTTGAATAACGGATGAAGTGTTAGTAAGAGAATAGAATTCCGAAGAAGAGGAAATAATCTGACACATAACAACATAGTCCGCGTACTTTTGATGTGCGCAAGGGGTGGGAACGAAATACCACGAAGAAAAGCAGAAAGCGGATAAGGAGCTAGAACAGTCCCTTGAAGCATACTGGAATTGTTAGCTGAAGGTTTGATGTACTTCTGCCAAGTTTGGTGCATTGAACGCTTTGTGTGAGATAGTCAGAACGTCTTGAGAGCAGTTACCCCAGAGTGCTAAAAAATGAAGTTTGAAAAGGAAGGATTATCGAGAAATGTAATCAAACGGAGGTGTGTAGACAAGAGAAGTGCACATTGGCTGAACCATCCCATGGCTTGTTAACAAAATGGACTCAAGTGGACACCGCGTTCAGTGTATTTCTCGTAGGTTTATACGCAGATCTGAGGGGTCATGAGGAATGGTGGTAAGCGATTGCAAGTGACTGAGAATGGTCTTTAGTACTGCGAAGGTCAGCGCTATAGTATGAGACCGTTTTACAACAGCGGTTGACGATGTGGTCTTTGGGATTGGAGTTGTTGTTACATGACACCATAATTCATGAAAGTTCCTCGAAGACTGCGACCCATTGTTGGGGTATGTCAATGCATTGGCTAGAGGCGACGGAGGGATGAGGATCTGCAACCGGAGATGCGTTCGAGAACCGGAGAAGCTTAAGGATTTCTGCAGTAAAATATGGCACCAAATCGGAATAATCGTAAATGAAACAGAAAATCTTGCTCTCGGTTGACAGGTTGGTGAGTATGGCTTTGAGGCTGTTGCGGTCCACAGGAACGTTCGAGTGTATTTTGCTCCTCTCTTCACAGAGAAAAAGAATGCATTACGTTCGACAATTGATGTTTTTCGTTCGCAGAATTTAGGCAGCAAATATTGCATTCAGATGTGTTTGTTATCTCAGCCCTGATTAAGTCGGAGACTGGTGCATAGCGAGATTTAGGGGCGTTTTTGTGTCTTCAGAATGATTTCAAAAGGAGTGTGATACTTCTCCTACTGCAGACAAACATCGTTTCTATGGGACGGAAAAAGTGGAAAATCGGTTTCATTATTTTGTTGAAAAAGACTGATGCTTTTAAAATTCGATAAATAGGAATTAAATTAAAAGTGAGGAATCACTATAGAACGATTGAAGTAAGAGATATGGTGGGGTGGAAAATTCATAAATGAAATCCTGTCTGCCTATAACGTAGTAATGTGTGGTGATCATTGTGACAGTATATCTCTGGTCTAATAGGAAGAGCACAGTGATCACTAGTAGCAATCGGGGTCATTAGTTTGAGAAAACGAACAAGATCGGGTGGTTTGTGGACGCTCCAATAAGTACATAGCTAACTCTGATGAGAGAATGAGACAAACTAGATAGGCCAAACAGAAGCGGCGGGGAGATGCTCGCATGATTACAGTCACAAATAAATAAGAGATGATTTTTATCTGAAAATGGAACTTACCTCGGAGTATAGGAATTAAAGGAATCAGATATGCTTGACCGACAACACGAAGAACAATTTCTTTTTGGGAGAATTAGTGACGGCAACGAACGGATAAACAATCAATACTTTTTTGCAAAGTATCTTCATATTGCCTCTGATTCACCGCACCAGACGACATTTAACAGTTTAACAGTCAGGACTTAGTTAATCGCTGCCACCGATTTGTATTGCATGGCAGGAGGTTGATTACAGGTAACATAATCCGAGTTTGTGGTGCAACTAGGGCTGTCAGAAAGCGGCAACCAAAATCCTCTTTGAGGTGTCGAATCAACACGTAAACGCGGCTCAACAAAGACGCTCACAATGCACAGACAAAAGATACTTCGGACAACAGGTTGTTCGTAGAATGGGGATTTTCAAACAACCTGAAAGACAGGGAAAATACAGAAGAACCATGAACTAAAAGGTCCAGGGAGACCTGCACACGGCTCACACTTAATCTAGGATAGCGGAGACATGCTGAACATGCCTAGTGATACAGTAGGTCATCACGTCACTTCAAATCATTTTTCTACTTCACTTGCTACCCTGTCGATAACAATCGAAGCCATCCATTCTCAAAAGCGCGTCCTCAAATTTCTGATTCGAAAAAGTTCCTCGCACACACAGCACATTTGCTGTGTTTCGAGAATATCTTCACGTAGTTCTAGTGACCAATGCTGGTGCAGTCATCCTGGCTGGAGAGATGCAAGTAAATACAGTCTAACCACCGGCCCGGGTGCTTTTTTCGATCCATCTATACAAAATAAGCAAAGATTATGGGCAGGCTTTGCATCGAGATAGTGATTTCAGCAGAGATTGATTTTGATTTTCACTTTTCATGACATATTTAAAATACGATCTTTAGTGCTAAGAAAATATGCTCAACCTCGAGTCTTGACGCTCTGGAGTGAACAGTCGGCCGAAACACTTGGGTTGCCAGCCCTGAGGGCAAACAATTTTACCTGGTTCGCGAGATTGGGGAGAGAATGAATTAGTTGATTGCAAGCATGTGTGTTTGTTACTTCAGTCGTGCTCGGAATGGTCTGGTGAGTTTGTTCAGGTCAATCCCCTGCTGACCGTCTGCAAAACTGAATTCTGTTTGTTTCGTTTATTTTTACTGGTACCGTGTATATGAGTTGTTTTTTGTGGTCGCTGGACACTTCCGTTCGATGTTACAGAATCCATTTCCCCTTGAAATGCATGTCGCGATTTTTCTAACATGTTATTATGTATACAAAAGTCTCTCTCGGGAATGCGGTGGTTGTCTGTGCTTTCAACGTTGGGTTAATGGGGTGCGTGTCAGGTCCCGTTGATTGGTTCAAACCACACGCTAAACTATTTTTCTAACACAAAACGAGCATACAATAATTGTGAGGGAACGGAATAAATCGTTGTCTTGTTGAAGTTCATCTGGGAGACCATTCACAATTTGTGAACAATGAGTGTCATTTAGATCCGCACTCATCACGTGATTGGTCAACAATTCTGCTCTTACGACATCATATACACTATTATCTGTCTGACAGACTTCGTTTAGTGCCTTCCACTTGAGTGTTGTTCATAATAGTTCAATGATCAGGATTTCAGTGTTTCTCTGACTTTCTGAGTAAAATAAATAGGGCAATAAATGACAATGTCGCGCGACCTGCAAGGGACTGAGCCATACTCTCGTACTCGTCGTCTCGTTGGATTTTATCGCTTG
>UZAN01040084.1:32883-52886 GCA_900618425.1 Echinostoma caproni | reverse complement strand
AGCCCTGGGCAGCTGTTTTGTCCTATTTGGGACTCTTAAGCAGTGCGTACGTTTGGTGTCCCTGTCAGGACTCGAACCGCTAACATTCGGGTCAGGATTTCACAACCCAAGCTTGATGCTCTAAATACGCCGTAGGCCACTGTATTGGTAGGTTCCCACTACAATCGACCTACACTTAACGGATGAAGTGCAACGCTGAGATATTTGTTCAAACTGCTCTTAACAGATAATCGGAAGTTGTTCACTCGGGATCGAATTGCGAATACGTGATGGGCCTCAATTTTATTCCCCGAACGTTATGCATGCACTGCATCATTACTTCAATAAACCGAAACAGGCTTTTTGTGATGAATTTGTTACGAGAACCGTGCACAGCAACATAACGGAAAAGCCCTTGTGTATTCGGGTTTTAGAACATATTGAAAATTGAGTTCAACGCGAGGTTGCCATCTCGAGGTTCACACGAATCTGGTGGGTCAGCCGAACGAGAAATCCTGCGGTTAGGCGCAGAGTTTTTGGTAACCGCGGTCGACCACTGGAGCCAGTGGTTGACCTCCTTAGATTAAGTTGGTTCAGTTCAGTTTGAACAACCATTAACCACGCACATTCGATCGCCGGTTTTGGTTGCTGTCTTTTGGATGAAGAACAGGAGAAGAAAAGGAAGTTGAAAGTGGAGTCCAAAAGGACATTTGTTACGCATGTCACCAAATATGTTGCCTCTGTGAGCGATGTTGCCGAGGCAGGTAATGGGTGGAACAAAGCAAACGGCGGTCAGAACAGGACCTCGTAAGACGGTATGAAAACATAACCAGGAGACTCGGCTACATAAAGGTCCTGTTAGACTCCTTGGCTGGGGATATCGGGATGACCGTAACCGATGGGTGGAGACACTGTGTGATATGACTATGTGTCGTGAACAGTTCCCTTCGTGCATCTTCTCAATTCCTTTGCAGCCTTAGTTCATTGGAGTTCTCAATTTGCTGTTTGACCCTACTTCCAACTTTTCCGTCTTTCTCCAACTGTTTCATCCAGATCGGCAGCCAAAAGGCAGCAAACAAAACCGGTGCACGAAAGTGCGTGTCCATGTAAGCTGAGGCTGCACGAATACTGAGTAAATGCACGAGTACAACGGTTTTTGACACTCCTAATGTCTCTAACCACCGGTTTCCACGATCTCGGGGTAACCATCCAGGGAGCTTAACGTACTTCTGTGACTGCGTCTACACGTCAGGGTTTTCATACTCTCATACCAAGTCTTCGTTTGATGGCCATAGACCTTTTCCCACCTGCTTACTACCTCGGCAAACATTGCTCACCGTGTTAACCCATCTGGTGACATGAGCAACACATGTGGTAATCCGCGTAGTCTATGGAGATGAACCAGTTACTCCATTGGTCGACCGCGAATACCTAAAACTCTACGCCTAACCTCATCATGGCTCGTCCGGTTTCACCACATAACTTGTGAGAAGTGACGTAGAAGCGGTGTTTAAACACCGAAAATCCATTTTTCCAGTTCCCGTAAAGTTCACGTCTCCGCAGTATTGACGGAACTGCTGCTGCATACACTCTACCTTTCAGATACAGCTACAGGTATCTCATGTTGGCAAGTACCAATCGAGCTTCCTGTCTACGTGCCGACACTTCACCTGTGACGTGTCCGCCAGGTAAAATCTAGCTGCTCAGATATCAGAATTACTCTACTTCCTCTTACAGTGAAGAATCTTTCATCGCTCAAAAAATAACTCTCTAAATAGAAGAAACATAAGTTGCAATCGATAACACTACACCAGCGATTACAATCAAGCCCATTCCTCAATGAATAGCATGTATATACCTATGCATTATTCAAATAACTCAATAAAGTATAGCATAGCTTACGCTTGTATTATCGAATTTTCTGAATAATTTGAAAGTACGTGTAAATCATGTGATATTTCGCGGGATATATTTTGATTGTTCAAAATTTCTCTTTCAGTTCTGAATATTTTCAAGTATGTTTTTACTTTACCGCGGCCCGCTTTGTGCAAATCATTCTATTTTCAATCAATTTAAATATAGCATATTATTAATATATATAATTTGAATAGCAATGCATATTTTAGAAAATGTAGTTGTCCTGAAAATATGAGTCCCTTTTTCCACCGTCGGTCTTGCAATATGAATAACAGTTACGATAAGAAGAATATTGGAATTGATCCTTACCTGCCCAGATTCGAATTTATTCACGTTAGTCTGTGATTTGGCCAACTTCCGTTCTCCGCTGTCTCCTCGATCCCCGAACAAGGTCAGATACACATTTGCATCCGTTCCCGCATGTGGCCGGTCGCCTGTGATCACACGTATCTCGTAATTGACAATTTTAGGCTTGTTCGCTGTGCTCACATCCATACTCTGCCCGGACATTCGTGTATCCACCTGTCTGGTTACGACCAGTTCTCGTTCAATAGCACCATCTGCTTTTCCACGTGAAAGCCATTTTTCACATGCGAAAACGAAGGTTTCGATCACCTGAAATCAAGTGTATTGTTTGTATGTGTAGATTGTCAATCGAAAAACATGATAGTAAATTTCGCAACTGCCCATTTGCCCTATATTTTGCTCTTGAATGGAGTTTCACTAGTAAGCTAATATGTTTCTGTGGTTCTTTGTCAAGTATTATTTCTTTAAGAATTACATCCGCAGTGACAGGAATTGATGCCCTTCTTTTGNCTTCTTTTGGGTACAGTGGAATCGCTAATCCGGAATTAGGTTAACCACCCACACTGGGTGGGCTGCCTCGCTGAAGAGAAACATTGCACGGATTCTGTTATTTGTTTGTGTATTGTGCCAGGTTACAGCCATTCATCTGCACACAATCTTCCAGTGTAATCAGCTATGCAGACAGTCAGACAAACAGAAAACAAATGAAACCCCAATTTCTATGCATCAGTTGGTTTTGGGACAAGGAAATTCGAGAAACTAATGGTCGTTGTAAACAACAGAAAAGTAAAAAGTTAAAGAATACTTGCTAGTTTGACAAAAACGCATTAAGGGAGGCAGGAGAGTTTAACGCCTTTCGAGTGAGCACAGAATAAACGTCTGGAATCATAAAAACAACAGACAATTACCTGTTTGTTAGGCTTTATATGTCGCAGTTCAACTCTAGATACGTGCCAATTTGGTGACACTCCACCGTTATCATGCCAGATGCGTATTTTGGAGATAGGCATGACCAACTCCAATACTTCTACATAGAACGTATCCACTGAGTCCTTCTTGAACAATGTAGTTGAATCCTCTGAAAACAGGAGCCGGATGGGTTGAGATCCTTGTCCGTCTTTTCCATAAATTTGTAGAAACACGGCAGCGGACATCACGGACGAGGACTGACCACTGGTGAATATTTTAACCTCGAAACTCATAGCTGAAACGGGGAAGCAATGAAATGAAGGCCTACAAACAAAAAGTATTTTTTATTCTGCATTGATACTATACGTTTTTCAATTTATGATGTCCGAACATCAATGTGAGATGTCACAGCATCAATTTAAGATATCCGAATATCAATTTAAGGTGTCCCAGTATCAATTTAAGATGTCATGTTTCTATGTGAATAGGGCGATGGTACCACCGTTTCACATTGTCTTGTACATTTTATGATGCTCTTGTGGTTATGTTTGTATTGTATTGTATTGTATTGCGAAAACTTCTTTAGGCATAAAGCCTAAGTATAAAGCCATCAGTATGGTGAAGTCACGCCTGCTATACAGTTGAAGTTCACTGGGCCTGGCTAAGACTCACGGCTGTAAACAAGGTGTGGTTTCTCGTTCGGGTTAGCCGGGCAAGCACCAGGTCCTTTGTTGCGGCTGAACTATCCGACTGATCGATAAATGAACCCGATCGATGGTGTGATTTTCCGGCAGGCATAGGAGACGGATAATTTCAGAATCCGATTTTGTTTAAGTTTTGGTGGAGAATCACCACAGGACAATCAGTTGTGGAACGATGCGCCATGTGGGAACTTCGAAATGGAAAAGGTTTAAGCGATGATGACACGGGCCAACGTTTGACTCTTCTAAGATACACGTGCTATTTTTCAAAACCGGTTCGGTAAACAAATAATCATAAAAATAATTTGAACTTAAGTACGGACAATAAGTCGGATCGGTTGAAAAAGTCTGTTTACAATCAAGAAACAATTAGCAAAACAACTACATGCGACACGCGAATCACTTTTTCACACCTTACCAAGTGCATTGTAAAGGCTTCTCCGAATCGCTCAAGGGAGTAAGACTGCTCGAGTTATACATAAAAACTCATACCGAAACATGGGTATATTAGTTAATCACAGCAACACTAATCAGATGTGAGTATGCATGCACTAGTGAAAATGAACTGAATTTGGATTGATTTCCCTTTTATCCAGTCAACAACACATTTGGTAGACTTCCTAGTTGAGCGTTACTTCGCACATCAGTTCATCATGCAGACCCCAATTATTCATCATTAGATAAACGAATATAAAATCTCAGAACGAACACTCCCCGAAATGTTACGCGTAGTCAAAGCCTAATGAATAAACAATCCATAATCATCCCACATCACCACTCACAAGCAATTGTAAGTTGAAGTGCTCAAGTGTGGTTTCGTTTTCACAACTGCACGAGATAACCATTGTATATACGCATTTTCGTCAGGTTTATCCTCACGCTAGTTGTACATACATATGTACTTTGTATATAACTGATTTAATCTGATTTTACTCGTACAAGGTACTCACTGGATCTCAAAAACTTTGTCAGATCTGATTGCGGATACAATTCGACTTCGGATAGTTTCCGATCATCGCGAGATTTGAGCCAACGGTTGCAAGGGAACGTCCAACCCAGATTCAATTTAGGGGCATCGATTTCCACGCGCGCAACTTGCCACGATGGACCGACACCGGTGGAATCATGAGCCAATCTATGAAACCAAATGAATGAAATGGTTAACGATAAGATCTTGAGTGATTCCCTATGCTCATTTAATGAAGGCGATACAAATGTGGTCTATGCTCCTGCAAACGAATCCTGTATTTCTCAGAATGAATTGAACCAAACGGTTACTGAGAGATTTCAGCCATTTTACCAAATGCACAAAACTGTTTCCGATGATCTATTAAACCCGAACAAAGACGAAGTAACCAAAAAACGGTCATTATAGAACTTATTTGTTTGCAGCAGTCTGTAACATCTCCTCTATGCTGTATCTATTTTGTAACACATGGTTTTTCACATACATGAGACCTAATTTGAATAAGATAACGTAGAAGAGCCTGTGCCTTTGAGTAGTACCGAATTTTTTTACGAGTATAATAGATTTTACACAAAATCCATAGCGAATGTAACAGTATTATCCACGTGGAACCACACTATACAACTTTTTAATAGTATAAACAGTGATTCCTTCTTTCGTCCGATGATTTCCCATTCCAATGTGTGGGAGAAGATAGTAGACTCACCGAACTTTCTGTAACGGGCCAATATCCATGGCTTTCAATGTGAATGTGTCAACGCAACCAGCCTCAAACTTGTTCACCACTTTATGACCTCCATTGTCCCAACTGGTCTTCAATGGAATAATACCGGATGCACCCTGTTCACCATAAAGTTCGATGAACACGTTTGAATCCGTCCCGGCTCCCGGANCTGAGCCCGTGTACACACGTACAATGAATGGTGTTGATCGATCTGAGTTGAAGATAGAAGCGGTAGACGAACAATGCACATAAGAATATTTTGTGTAGTAGCATGCTTATAAGGAAATTAAAACGACAAACAACCAGAATTTAACATTTCGAAATATACCCATACTCGCATTTAACACACAATTTCAGGCGAACAATTGATTTCAATAACGCATATTCATGCCGTTACAGTTTATATGAGAGGAAAAACTTGGGGGTTGGGAGCAGAACAATAAAATGTGAGGAATCGTTCACTTTGTGCATGCATGTGTCTGTGTTTCTCAGATCTGTGTGTGCCTCGGGGAGGGGTTACAGTTGTGTCACGACGGTCGTGTGACCCAGTTCTGAGGGATCGGTGTTGTTGTGTTAAAATGGTTGTGTGCAGGCAGTGGGGGAGGGGAGACATGGGGGAGGTGTGGGTGCGCCAATCCAGGGGAGATGGAAAGAATGGATAAGACGCTTTTGGGCCCATAGTTCGGAGGCCAAATACTGAGTACAGATGGCCTCGGCTTTGGCCAACGTACGCATTCTAACGTATTCGGACCGGTACGGGGGGACTTGATAAATAATGTGGAAAGCTTCGTTTGGGTTAACACGGTGACCAGTTCCGGTGACCAGTCTATCACAAGTGCGATTCTCGCTTACTTGGTAGACACTGGTCATCGTGTTAACCCAAGCGCAGCAGATCTGAGAAGGCCCGTGTACAACACACACACAAACACAGACACGCATACACAAAGTGAACCATTCCCCACATTTTATTATTCCCCTCCCAACCCTCAAGGTTTTTCTCTCATATAAACTCAAATTTAGTCGTTTATTTGGTTAAAAAAGATGTACACACTTGGAAAGACTGTTCATTCTTTCAATCCGTTCATACAGTGCGATTGCTCCATCGTTTACCATCGTCTCGTCCCTCTCACCCGTGACCTGAAACAAACAATTTCCCTCTGATCCTTTCAGTGATCTGATTGGATCATATTCCGCGATCTACGGTGCTTAAAATTCTTCACCACAACACGAAACTGGCTGATTACCGGCTTGTACTTTTGTAATGCCCCTGTTGTTACGTCCAGTCCATCCGTGTGCTGATGGCACTCCTGCTGCACAACCGAAGTTCACTGTGCCTGCCTAAGACTTAGGGCTGTAAACAAGTTGTGGTTTCTCGCTGGGCAAGCACCAGGTCGCTTGTTGTGGCTGAACCATTCGACCAATCGATAAATGAACCCGATCGGTCGTGCGATTTTCGGGCCGGCACAGGAGGAGGATAGGTTCCGAATCCGATGCTGCCTAAGAATCACCACAAGAGAATCAATTGTGGAGCTGTGCGCCACGTGGGAAACTCGGAATGATGATGACACAGGGTCAGCGCTTGACTCGTCTAAGATACACGCACTATTTTTCGAATCGGGTTCGGTAAACCAATAATGATAATGAAACTTTGAAATTGTCTTAATAATGGACAACAATATTCCTAATGTAGGCTCACGCAAAACTCTTTTTTCCAAACTGGTTGTTTTCGCGTTGAACGATCCAACTGACTACGTCGGAGATAGAATTGCGAAAGAAGGAACAAATTTTAATGAAAAATTATATTCATATTATAAAAGTTGTTCCATATGTTTTACATTCTGCTGCTTGCATAGCGAAATCCGGTGAAGATAAATTTCTTCCACCTGAAGAGTGTTAACAGTTCGAAAACTTTCTCACTCTGCCACAATACTCTGTTTAAGCTTCTGGAACGTTCTCGGTTTTCGGGAATAAACTGTTTGCTTTAGATATCCCCACAGAAAGAAGTCCAAGGGGGAGAGATCAGGTGATCTTGGAGGCCATTCCATTTACCCATTTGTGTATTCCTGTGGAACCACTAACGTTGGCCGTACCACCCGCCGCTTGTCCGAACGCATTCGAGAACACCACCCCAGTTGGCTTAGTCGCGTATTGACGAAAAACTGGGGTACGGCAATCACGGCTCGGTTGATCGAATATGAACATCGTGTCAGAATGAGTAAGTCAGTCAGGCTCACCGGGGTGAGATGAAAGTAGGTCAAGCATAGCTTACTGTCCACAGTCGAAGTGATCGAAATTGCGTTGAACCACACCCTCCTTGTTCATTCAAAAACATTCAATCAGATCTCTGGATCTACCATGACGCTAGAGCGACATAAAGCCGGTTCATCGCAGAAAAACATTTGTTGTCGATTAAATATGGTGAATGACTACCGAAGAGCTGCTGAACAGAAGGCGAAAAATGGAATGAAGGTGCAGGGGCACAGTTCAATTCAGTTCAGGTTTACAATCATTAAACATGCACTTTAATGCGCAGTCTTGGTTGGTGTCTTTTGGTTGCCCATTTGGTTAAAAGGGAAGGATGAAGATTGGAATATTAAAAGCCAACTGAAACAAAACAGATAACTCACATACACTGGTATTAAGAAAATAATGAGCAGATGCATGAGCGCCACTGTTTGCGGCACCCAGCCATATCACTTATTATCTCTAACCGTCTGTGGCCTTGATCTCGGGGATCCCATCCAGGGAGCCTAACGTGACCTATGTGAGCCAGTCCCCTGATTAAGAATTTGATACCCTCATGCTAGGTCTCAGTTTGACCATCCTTGGCTTTATTCCACCTACTACCTGCCTCGCCAAGCATGGCTCGCCATGGAAACCTATCTGGTGACATGCGTAGCACATGTCCCAACCAACGTTATCTATGGAGGTCGACTACCTGTTCCAGTGGACGACCGAGATTACCTAAAACTCCACGCCTTACCTCGGCATTGCTCGTCCGGTTACCCCACCAGACTCGTGCAACGCGACGTAGACAGCTGTGTTCGAACACCGACAGATTCTTTTTATCCTCTTCACGTAGTCTCTGCAAGGATATATCAACTGTTTAAGCCGAAACGCGAAAATAAAGAATGTTTTGATCAAATGTTTCACGTACCATAGACGAATCAATCTATAGATATTTTCTATACATATCTTTAACCGTATGTATTTTTTGTGTCTCCATTTTGGAAGCGTATGTCTCATAGCAGAACCGTGCCTCGAGCAAATCATGAAACTTTTATAAATATATATTTATTGTCTGATCCCATTATTCTAGTTTTTCAAATCCGGTTATTTTGAGATTATCGAGGAGCGTTTAATAAAAGCGTATTTCTTGTAAACTGCGCAGTCATATGTGGCGAGATGCAAATTAATTACGAAATAAATTACATATATACTCGGGATAGAATCAGTGCCGAAAGAAAAGTAACTCCACTAAATTTTATTTTGCGGCAGAATATCACTAGACTACCGCAATAAAGGCTGTCATTCTAGTTCATGGTGTCATGTCTTGAATTCTACCGTAATGTTTCCATTTACTCCTTGTAGCATTCTGTGAATAAGTCTGCAGAAAAATGCCGTTTATTCACCCAAAATAGTTTATGGGATTTACATTTGAACAGATGGCTCTTAGGTGGATTGGACGATTCAAGTGATTGGGAATTGTTTGAAAGGAAAATTTACACATTCATCCGATACATGGCGAGAATACCATGCGTTCCTAGTAGAAACTCAATAATTATATGCGTATTTCTCTTCGATTCTACCTTTAACTTTCCTGTCTTTCTCCTATTCTTCATCCAAATGAGCAGCCAAAGAACGTTAACCAAAACCGGCGTACGAGGTGCATGGTTAATGGTTGTACAAACCGGAACTGAACTGAGTTCACCCAAGTCTGAATCCAAACTGTGTGCCAAACAAAGTACGGTAAAATAATCTTTATAAAAAAAGAAAGTTAAATGAACGATAGACAAAGATTGCAGTCCGATAAATGGTGGATCATGAGCAAATGAGAAATCCGGAACGGGGCGAGTTGTAAGTGCGTATACCGCCGAATTACGAACCAGCAGGCTGCCAATGTGAAAACAACAATGATAGAAAGGGAGGAGTAGGTGTAAATGAGGAACATACGGAGAACCAAAAACGAGAAAACAAACGAACAACGACACCAATGGATTTTATGTTTCCCTGTAAAGCTTTTGATGTTTTCTAGATTTCTTTTCTTTTCATGGGGTATGGGATTCCAGCCAATAGATAATAAGTACGTAGGCGCGCCACTGACTTTTATTTTATGCTGTTGCTCTCAGCATCTCCACCCAACGACTGTTCTCATTTCTTGGAAGCCACTATGGAAATCGGGCAGTCGGATATCATCTAAGTTAAATTCCATTTAGTCCCTTATTCCCTTTTGTCGGACCGGTGACGTAATAGGCGCTTGATTTCGCCACGGCTGAATGCACTAATAGTTACGCACTTGCCGTAAATCTGAAGGAGCACTCAGAGGGCCATATATTATGCTTCTGAATCATTTGCTTTGAGAAATTAGTTATTGACTATATGAATAAGGTGTATATTAGTGGAGCATAAATCTGAAAAACGTTTGTCATCTGTCCGCTATTCGAATTTAACCGTTGAATGCAGTCATACAGAAACTCCGCCATCACTCTGAATGGCACATTTGACAATCTGTGTTTGTTGTTCTTTTTCGCCTATCCCTAGCAACTTTATAGTCTGTAAGTATGCTGAAAGTGTGGTGATTGGGTACCCCTCAAATACTGATGCAGCTTTCCATCAACTTCAAGGCAGTTCGAACGACTTTTTCAGCTGGTCCCTACCCCGATCGCTCATGCGTAATATTTCCAAATGTGTTGACGTTCGTTTCAACCTCGAATTTAGTTCTGTTATTAAACTACTTTTATTGATTTTCCTGACCTCGTCATTAACGGTTACATCATTCTCAAAACTGACTCTGTTATATTACCTCGGAGTCGTTCTATCCCACAACCTCTCTTGGACTAGACATGCGGAGAACGTTTGCAATAAGGTCCGCAAATTTTATTTTTGTGCTTTCAGGCTTAGGAGGGCTCCTGTTCCCCCAAATGTAATTTTCAAACTTGTGGTGGCATGCATCCTCCCTTAGCGGCTGTACTGTTCCCCTGTATTTTTTCCTGGTCTGATAGTTAAATATTTCGTAATAATTGCCAGATCCACAAACCTTCTTCCCCGATGTAATAGCATAGCCGAGATGCCCTGGTTAATTTTATTGTATGCAAGCATATAGACGTATGTAAAAGAATAGCCGATAGAACCTTGAACAACCAAGATCACTTCTTGCACAACGAACTTCTTAAATCCATGCCAAATACCCGTACCCGCTCCCATTATAAGCTCCTTCTGGCAAGCACCGTCACTTACAGAAACATCCTCCTAGGTTTTCTTAGCCGTTTCTTTAGGGAATTGGGCACCAATTCTAACAGATATCGTGGAAAACCGTTGAAAATTCTCCCTTTGAGTGAATAAAGCTTAGTTTAACTTGACTTCAACAGAACTCCAACCATCCTATATTTCAAGTGTTTTGATTATTATTGATATTGTCTCGCAACAGTCAATTTTTCGGCCGACAAACAATGACTTTTATTATGCCTTGTCATTTTTGGATTTTGATTTACCACATTTGAACCAACGAAGTGCTTTCGGAGATGATGCTGACAAACTATATGGGCGGGACTAAAATACCCCACCATGGTGGGTTTACCTAACGAAAACCATGTGCATCTTCTGTCCATTCCAAACTAGAAGGTTAACAACATGAGGCATGTTGTTTCGCCTCTTTTCTGTAATGGAATCATTTTGAGTGACGTTCGCTTAGGAGTAGTTTCAGTTTCAGTTTGTACAACCATCAACCATGCACTTTCATGCGCCGGTTTTGGTTGCTGTCTCTCGGCTGCCCACTTGGATGAAGAATAGGAGAAGACAGGAAAGTTGAAAGTAGAGTCAAACAGAAAATGGAGAAGTTCAGTGGTCTAAGGTTTCAAAGGGATTTATAAGATGCATGAACGCCAGTGTTTACGATACTCAGCCATATCACTTAGTGTATCTAACCATCGGGCACGATCATCCCGAGGTCCCCAGCCAGGGAGCCTAACAGGACCTATGTGACCCAGTTGGGATTTTCATACTCTCGTACCAAGTCTTAGTTTGACCATCCTTGGCTTTATTCCACCCACTACCTGCCTCGTCAAACATCGCTCGCCGTGGAAACCTATATGATGACATGCGTAACACATGTACCAACCAACGTAATCTAAGGAGGTCGATCATTTGCTCCAGTGGACGACCGTGGTTACCCAAAACTGTGCGCCTAATCTCAATATTGCTTGTTCGGCTTACCCACCAGATTCGTGCAATGCTGCCTAGACAGCGGTGTTCAAACAACGACAATCTATCCTTATCCGACTGCCTTAATGGCTAGGTTTCTGAGCGGTATATCAGAACTGGCAGAATCGCCGCAGCATACACTCGACAACCGACAACCGGATGTCGCAACGCCCCACAAATGTTTCAAGTTGGCAACTGCCAACTGAGCTTCCTGTATGCGAGCAGACACTTATTCCGTGATGCGTCCACCGGTCGAGATGTAGCTGCCCAAATAAGAAAACTTATCCACCTGCTATATTACTTCCCCAGTTAGAGTGCAGATGGGTGCTGGACCAACCCAGTATTGTAGTAGGAGTAGCACTGAGTCAATGGGTGGTAATCAGAAAATATGTGCAGTGAATGTGGAGCAGTCAACAGAACAACAACTTTCAGCGTGTGTGGAGTGCAATGAGAAAGGGAATAAGGTATCTTGGAAACAGAGACAAATAAACGAGACATTGAGATCGAATACACTCACCTGTTATCAGTTCTGAGAATAGTAAACGAGCGGTTTGTTATACTTTGGTTATTCATGTAAGGTTCCACAAAACACTTGATTCCATACTAACAACAATGGTAACAGTTAATCCCAAGTTTATTTTTGAACACAGAATGAAAAGAAATTTGGATAATAAATAAAAATTGATTGCTTCCCCTAACTTTTCAATAAGGTTATTCACAAATAAATGTGTTTTGCAGCATTTCATCACTATACGAATATATAAGTAACAGAATATTTCATGTGTCAAACCATGTAACAAAATCTTCAACTGAATACAACAATAAATGAACACGTGCTAGAAGGTGGGTGACAAGTTATTTCAAACTTGCTACGCAATTGTAACAATGAGGCATACCGCACCTCAGTGGTTTCTTAGAAATAGAGCTGATTAGGTTTATTGCATAACCGTTGTTTCCACGTACCTGCATTAACCAGTCGCGCATCATTTCCAATATTCTCGCCCGCTTTCCACCGTTCATAAATTTCCGGCTTTGCGACAGCCAATACTCGAGAAACAGAACCGTCGGACAAATCCCTACCCAACCACTGGTAACAGGGAAACAAATATCGTTTCGTCTTGTTTCTGATGGTCTCCGTGATTAGGATGTAATCCAAAAACCAGGCTGGAATCAGTCCGCTACTGTCATGATAGACCTTCACCTTCTCCAGGTCACCTAATCCGCAGAGTTTCAACTGAAACGGAAGGAAGACGGTTTCATTATGTTCAAACGCGTTTCAAAGTGATGGTACATACCGAATGAACATTGTAAGCGGACATCTGTGTGGCCATGTATGAGGTGGGATTCCCAATTCAACCAAATCAACGCTGAAGAGAGAGCACAACAAAGCTAGTTTGCACGATCTATGCCACGGCGGGTTTCACTGTATCGCAACTGGTACGATAGGGCGGAAAACTACAGTTTATATAGTTAAACAGTACATGAGGTTACACACGAATACGACAGGGCCGAATCAGCCCACACTTTTACCGCTGACAATGCAGTGACAGTGTGACTCGCAGTTCTTTTTACGCACACAGGCTAGGTTTCCATTTTCTGATTCCAAACGACTTCGCAAACCTAAGCAACCGGGGGTTGGTGTTGGCATAAACCATCTTAAATTGATTGGTTCGAAATGACTATCCTTCAGACCTCAACGTCACGCACATTCTTCCAATGAACCATACCGTGGGAAGCACTGGACTCGAAATTACTCTCACTGGAGCTCATCAGTAGTGCACATCCAGCTTCCCTTTCAGGCTTTGTACTTCCGACCTATCGCATAGAGGGCGTGTTTGTTACCACTGTGCAAACCAGCTGACGTCAGGGCTGAACACAATTCATGTTTATTCGGGTGTAGTCAGTCAGTTCAGTTTGGTCCGACAGCAAAGAAGGAAGACGCAGTTAACTATATGTTAACTCCAATCGAAAGCTTCTCACTAAATCAGGTCTTCCATGCAGGTTACGATCTAACTGGCTACAAACCTATTGGGCTGGCGAACATCGCTTGCCTTAGCAACCGATCTTTTGGCATGAGTATCACATACCCCAACCACCGTAATCTATGGATGTCGACCATTTGCTCCAGTGGGCGACCGCGAATACACGTAACATTTTGGATATCAGGGTGTCAGGGCAAGCAAATTCGTCTAACGGCAATGTTAGAGAGCTTCTAACGTACGCCGGGACATCGCGGTATAAATTTATGTGATCAAAGGAAAAAGTCCAATTTCCTTCAATACAATGAACTTTTCGGTGAAAGAAAAGGTTCATAATTGATAAGCTATTAGCAGAAGCCAACATGTAAACTGTTTCCTTTGTATAGTTAGCCACTTTTACCTTAAAGTATGGTAAACTAACAGCATCTCAGCAGCAATTAGTTTAGTTAGCAAGAAAATCGTTATCACTTGCTAACCAAAAATAGGTCATATGAACGATATTTTGCATAGAAAAAAAACTAATATTTACACTAGGCGTAATTTTCTCACACAGTCATTGTGTTCCATGTTGAGGAGTTTCACTGGACAGGACAGTTGGGATACGGACGATGTATCGGTTCGGAGGGGGTGACCGTTTTGGGGATAAACGCAAAAGTGGACCCACCACTGTATTACGCATGAGATGAGAAAATCATGAGTTTGAAAAAAGAGAGCTGAGCTGGCAATATTTTAAAATTGGGGATTAAATTTAAGAAAGCTTTGAGCACGTGAGTTTCCATATTTTTTTCTGCATAAGGACGGTTGTAACGATATTGCCATTTAACTCATTTCATCAAGCATGACAAAATATTTATTTTGCTTTATTTTAATTTTTTTGCGCAACTAAAATAACAATAATTTTGTAATATATCGGTACAGCCAAAAGTGATTCACCATAGCTTGACACTAAATACTAAACATCTCGCTTATCATGTAAGCATTAGAAACACCCAAAATTAGAGACAAATGCAATTTGTCAGGTATTTCGTTGAACAATGCCCAATGGTGATGCGGTTAGAACCGTACACTGCAGAAATTCAAAAGAAAGTCCGTTTTTCAGGGGTTCAGTAAGTTAGCTTAAACTGAAAGTAGTCATCGTGTTTACAAACAGAACATCGCTATTTCTATCGTTTAAAATCAAAGACCTTGTACTGTTTGTACAGGCTAGGGGAATATCAGTAAGGAAAAGCGACTCAATACCAGCTTTGTGGATATAATTTATATTATGGACAGGAAGATTATCTTACGATCGTTGATCGAGTGCTTGGAACATACCGTGAAAATGGTTTTTGCACCGGATGCAAAAAGTTTGGAACCCGTGTGCAGATTGTTCAATAATAAATCTCCTGTCTTTGATTGTGAACCGTAAAACGTCAGATAAACCAAAGATGTAGTTCCTGCGTTCTCTTGTGAGCCCGTTTGAATCAGGATCTCATATGTAGATTCTGTCCACAAAAAGATAAAACAAAGCAAAGGTGCACTGAAGACAATGTGGATCGCGATGAATCATCCGAAAATGAAAGTTGATTTCTTTCACATTCGACTGAATGAATTATTTCGAAAAAAAATTTTCATCATTCATCAGTAGAAACGCTCCCCACAAAAATGGTTTTGGTGGTATCCGTTCAGTCATTTCTTCAGGAATGAATACAGAAATGTCAGGAAAATAATTGAACAAAAACGTGCATCGATAAACATTGTTATTTGGCCGAACTACCCCCATATATACCAAACCACTGATTATAAAATAGGTACCAACACTTTTAGTGTAAAACTTTACGATACAAACCAGTGTGTGCCTACGGGATTATCATTACTTTATTCAAATTCTAAATTCATGCTAGCAGCTTTTATGAATCCATGCAATTTTGATTTACAGTGATGAAAAGAAAACCCTGGATCCCGTTGCACGTTCTTTTTCCGCCATTCTGTGTGTCATAGGTGTTTCGTTTTTCAGGCTACTTCTTCTTTCATATTCATATAATCGTATGACGTCTGAGATAGCATCAAATCGCGCTAGTGCAAAGGCCTGCAGTTATGTTCCATCTGTTGCGTGCTTGGGTACGTTTTGTTATCGACAATACATTCTGAAGTTCCTGTGTGCACAAACTCCAAATTGGTTACTGAAACAATGAGGTGGGACATTGTTGTTCTTCACCTATTTCGTTCAATATACATATATATATACCATGAACGAATGCAAGAAACCATGAGATTTTGGAAACTCACCCACAATCTGATTTAATGGCCGCCCATCCTCTGTGGTCGCTATTAAATCACGCATCATTTGACGAGATCCTTTGTCCCTCGCCAACCAGTCCTTCGAAATGAACCAGTACGTTTCCATATTATCTCCATCGATCAGGGAATCCAGTGGATCATATGAGCCGCTTGTCTCTAAGATTGAGGAGCGAATGGAGTCCAATGAATTTTGTATGTCCTTCTTTCGATCTACCAATCACAAATTTCGGGGGAAAAGTTAGGCTCGAAAATAAACTTTGCAAGTCCAATAGTCCAGTTAATCAGCTTATCGTTTTAAAAGAACTACTAAATCTGAAGCAGCATTCAAATTACGCGTTTTGTTAGATGGTTTCAAAAGCTTCATATGAAGTTACGCAGTGTATCATAAAATCATTCGGCATTGCCGTTGCCCACGAACTAATGGGTACATTCTGGTCCGTCATATATTCAGTAGAGAAAGATCTGGATGGTTAGAGTGATAGCCGGGCGTAGTCTATATCATTCGAACTACAATATGACCAGAAATACATAGGTGAAACAGGCGAATAAGCCTCAAGATGGGATCACCAATGTTTACATTTTTCGAGCCCGTGGTTTTAAACGGGTCACTAGCTTCAATTCAATAACTCAGGGGTGGTCTCCGTCGGAGCAAATAAAAATGTAGAGAACCTTCTACTTGCCACGTTTTACCTTTCAGAAAAAGGCAGCGCCAGAGTTTAGAGCGGTCGACTGAGTCGAAAGCCGCTTTCAGATCTAGGAAGACAGAGATGGTGGGTCTACGAAAAGAATGACGGTGCTCCAGAATTTGGAGCAGAGTGAAGATGTGGTCGATACAACCTCGATCGGGTCTAAAACCAGCCTGGTTCTCACGCGTGCACCGTTCGCGTGCGGCAAACAATCGGCGGAGTATGATGCCAGCGAGACGTTTAGAGACGATGTTGATTGAACTAATTCCTCTATGATTTTCACAAGAGGATCTATCACCTTTCTTGTAAATCGGTATGATGACCGACTCACACCATTCAGCTGGAACCTCCTCTCTTTCCCATATTGAGCCCGGGAGTTTTGTCAACTCCAAGACTAACGCTCAGCCTCCATCCTTAAACGCTGATGAGAACAGCCCATCTGGGCCAGAGGCCTTATGCCTCTTGAGATAACTTATTTCCCGAGATACTTCCATTTCAGATGAAGGACTAGCATCAACTGGGATTATTTGTCCAGTCGAGGCGGAGAGTGAGAGACAAGATGTCGATGGGGGCCAGTTGAACTGAGCCTTGAAATGTTCAGCCCAACGGTCAAGACGGCGTTGCTGATTGTGAATCAGTGTGCCATCGGATGCCTTAGTTACCTCAATTACGCCTATTTTCCTAGGACCCATATTCCTAATCAGATGGAAAAGGTTACGACTATTACCAATAGCCGCAGCCTTCTCAATCTCTTTACACTTTTCTACCCACCACTTCTCGCGGTCATTCCTCATACTCTTGATGAGCTGGTGTTTAAGGGATTTGCGCGCTGTGTCGTATGTGGCATCCGGAGGAAGGGTTCTGCGGGCGTCCAGCAGGGCAACGGAGGTTTACGATATAAAACGAAGAAACACGTGAGTAAAAATGAGCGATTTAAACAAGGTGGTGAACAAGTGAGTTGCGTGATTTGTGTTTGGTTAGGGGCTGAGGTCAAGTTAGATGACAAAATTTGATGTGGAGGTGAACTGGTCTGAACGATGTGGTGAATGTGGTGGAGAGAGGCGGAGGGAAGGTTATGTCATGCAATGGTAGGATGTTATCACGTGTGACATCCTCACTACCACGGCAACAACAGTTGCGTCAAAAATGTATTTTGGAAATAATTACGGTTTCAAGCGATGAATAACTACCGCTTCTAAGAATCGCGACTGTGGTGGAGGGAGGAGCATGAGGGAAGGTCATGTCAGGCAATGGTAAGGTGGTATAAAATGTGACGCTTTATACGTGTTCTCGTATATTACGCAGAAATAAATGAACGCTAACGAAAACTGAACAATGGAAACTATGCGAAAATATTTGTCTTATGACACACGCTGCAAAGTGTTGATATATTGTTCATGTTTTAAATTATAAACGACACCTCACCCCGGGAGAGAGAGACACGAAATCACCTCCGTATAATACACTTGAAACGAATTTTGCGATAAGCTAACATAACCATAATGCAGTTGATATATATAACATAAAATTATTACAGTTTTATGTTAAATAACAACCATTTGTCTTGCCGTTGGTGCCATGCTTTTTCAAAAACCTGTGAGTATATATATATATAATGTGTATGAGAGAGAGAGGAAATGGAAAAGCTATTCCAAATGCTCTTGTGCTGTGCGTGAACAATTGTTCTTCCTCTATCAATGCCAACGTAACAATACACTCCCAAAATGCATAACGTGTAACCCACCCGTCCGCTTCGAAGGTGCCAGAATCATCGCACTTGCCTACCGCAAAAGAATGCATCGCGAACTGATCACTGACGCCCACCAACGAAAATCCGTATATGACTACCAATGTGAGCACTTCAGAAACGAAGCAAGTAAATTACTGGACACAGATTGGATCGAACGAATGAAGAACGTCATAGAAGAGACGTCAACCGCAAACCTGTTTGAAAACCCGAGTGAGAGTAAACAGAAAATTTGACAACTTGAAAGCAACACATTCAGGATATTCCGAGCCGATTCACAAATTCTCCAAACACCAACTCACAACCGCAGAATCGGCAATTCTCATGAAATGCCTGAAATTCAACCACTCCAATGCCAAACCGACCGAATTCATTGCCTCTGTGGAGAACGGACTAAGAAACTGCTCGTTGCCCGAAAGGCAAAACAGAAGAAATTAGGATCAAAATGTGCTAACAGCTCAACCAACAGAAAGTCGCAGCTGATCCCTGATGTCGAAATGAAAGCATTGAAATCGCTGAAAAATGACTCCAATATTATCATTCTTCCGGCAGACAAAGGCAATGCAATCGCACTGTTGGACAAAACAGAATACACAAAGAAGATAAAAACAACTCATCGAAGACAAAGAAACTTATCAACCGGTCAACGGGAACCCCTTAAATCAGCTGAGGAATCAACTAACTAAATCCTTTTCCACTCTCAAGAAAAACAAGAAACTAACGGATGATAAACACAGACGAGTCAAACCCACAGAAGGACCGATACTACGGTTCTATGGACAACCAAAAGTGCACAAACCCGATGTACCACTACGACCCATTGTCGCATCCACAACAGCTCCCAATCACAATCTCGCAAGATACCTCCTCCAACTACTACGCCCATCATTATCTGCAAACCAAAATGATGCAAAACGTCCCACGATTCTCCTGGAACGCATCAAGGGACTGACCATTGAACCAGATGAAGTGATGGTCTTTTTCGGTGTGACCTCACTGTTCACCAATATACCGAAGCAAATAGCCATCGAAAGTATCCGTCACTTGCCGCAAAATGACCAAAATTTGCAACTAATAACGAAACTTTCTGTCACAAATCTGGAACCACTGCGCACGGACAGGTCACGAGATCGCAATGGATAACGCAAATGTTGCTGTGCGAGCTAAGAGGAAAGGGGAACGATTAATCCTCGAAGCTTTGCACTCGGCCGTCGTTCAACCGTCACGTCGAGATAGACAAACATTACGTCACACTCCCAAAACCCGTGATGATTGGTGAACTGATAGAGGTACAAACAGCACACAGGCGAACGGAAAGACGGTAATGCCGTTATTTCATTCATTTCATTTACGTTTGACAACGAGTCCTAGTTTGGATCGAAACGTTA
>UZAN01040084.1:6603-29092 GCA_900618425.1 Echinostoma caproni | reverse complement strand
TGCTTGTCCGCAAGCCGGTGTTATATATATATATATATATATATATATATATACATGAAACGACGAAAGATTACCGTCCAGTCATTCACATACCACTTATTATGAAATATATACTACTGATAGATGAGTTCCAAGTAGATGGAGCACAACCGAGGGNAAGCCAAACAAAAAGAAGCCAAAGTGATCAGAATTCATAGAATGAGTTTTGCCACCTAGGTGAGGCCACCGTGAATGAAAAAATATATGTATGTAAAGGAAAACTCGATCCGCCGCCTTTGGATTCAAAATCTTTATTCGGTCACTTATGCTGCGAGTTTGTTCCACAAATGTAATTTGTTGATTTCGAAGTCATGGGGATCAAGCTGACAATAGATTTGATAATCCCTATGATTCGGAGACATGTACGTTTCACTTTCCATCTTAAAACAAACAAATTTTATCAACCAATGAAGGAAATGCAACGGAAAGCACAAAACACAAAGACCGTGCACTGGATGAAATATGTGGCTTACATAAGATACATGTGACATGTGTGTAGAATTTTTCAAGAAATTATCACATTTTCTTTGCAGTGGAAATTTATTTGACTACAACTATTTGCCTTTGAAGTTGATGACTACTCGTCTTTCTACGTAAAAACAAAAAGTTTCACTTTTAGTACTATCAAATATTTGGTTGTTGAAAGAAATTCATGATCATACTTTATTATTTCGTACTGAAAATTTCATACGGTACCAACCATAAACGCTAATTTTTCGTTTAATTCGTTGCTTTCTTACCTTGAATGTATCCACCGAGCCAGCATTAAAGTACTTTCCATCTGATGCGATTTGCATCATATCCGTAACCCGATTCAACGGGCTACCGTAAATGCGAATAGAAACCGTTCCCTTTGTGCCTGCGCCCGTACAAACTCCGGTGAAAACTGTGATCTCATGGCACACGGCTGAAATGTTCGAAACACAGCTCGCGTGTAAGATGCTGTCCACTGTAAAAATACATTTGCATTACAACGAGGACATGTTTACAACCTGGCACATGCATTCATACCACTTACACTTTTCCAACCTTTCAATTCGCGTTGGTTCAAGGTCCACCTGAGTTTTTCCATCGCCTTCTTTTCGGTCGAGCCACCGCTGCACACGGAACACGTAGCGCAGTCCCAAATGCGGAGCCACAACTGAAACCTCATCCACAAACCAGCCCGGGCTAATGCCACTGTCGTCATGCCACAAGCGTATTTTTATCAGCTGAAATATGTGAAAAGTGTGAGAGCCAAAGCCTCTTCAGATGTAATCCCCATTAGAAGGGATTTCTCTAGGATTCATTTTAACCAATTTTATTAAATAGAACAAAGATATGTGTCCCACAAGGCAATAGATGATTTTGAGTACATTGTATCATTATTCATCCTTAACTATTCGAAACATTCATATATTTTAAGAGAATTAAGAACTGAAAAGACGTACTTCACCCACGTCCCCGGAAGGTATTCGAAACAGTTCCGCCGATCCGGGTTTGAATTTATGCGAATCCCGTTGCGCGTCTCTCAGTTGCAAGGACCCAGTATCACCTTGTTTACCGTAAATGCAGAGAAACACTTTCGCATCCGTTCCAGCATCATGATGATCGCATGTCTTCACAGTGATTTCGTACAGTATGCCTGTATGATACGAAAAATGAAAATACTTGACTGTAATGATCGTGGCAGTAGTAGTAGTAGTAGTAGTAGTAGTAGTAGTAGTAGAAGTAGTAGTAGTAATAGTACGCACGGAACTCGGAATACGAACCACGCAATACGAATCACGGAATGCGAATCAAGGACTAGCATTCACGGACTGGATCACGTAAGCACTGGACCTCAATGGCGCTAGCACGCAATATCTCACGTAACTGAGACTCGAGGAAAAGACCACAGGAATGATAGTTCGTTTATTCGAAGAAATGAGGGCAAATAAATAATATGTACAGAAGAAGATCATTGGTTATCCAGATTTATACCAACCGCATTCCAGTAATGCTTGCATCATTCTGCCTCTGTCTGGACTGCACAGTCTCAGATTGGCTGGCACGATCTGCCTATGATGTGTAGTCAGGACCAGTGACATGTACGCGCGTCATTGACGTCACCTTTGAAATTTGAATGATCGCAGTTGTCCAAAATCTGTAACGTGCCGTTCCAGGGTAGGCGTCATCTCGTAGGCCTGGATCACCACATTAACATTTTTGAATTTCGACATTAGATAACTAAAAGAACATAGCATTGCCATAGATACAACGTTTGTTGATGCCTGCTGTATAAACGAGGTCGTGTCTTTTGGGCACAGTGTAGGGTTCAATTCTTTGACGGATCGAGAAAAACCCACCTCAAAACGAGGATGCACGTTCTCCTATTCATCCACAGTGGACGCGTGAGATCCGATTATATTAATTTATCTGGCCTTATTCAACGGGACCTCCTTCATTCATTTGATTTTTATCGTTCACTAGATAAGCGGAAACCGTAAAAAGGAATGACGTACAATCAATATAACTCATACGTCTGATGTGATGTTCTTTCACGCGGACAAATAACATTCTTGGAGTACAGTCTTCGTAAGGTTTTTCACAAGCGCATACGAACGAGTAAACAACCAATGAGGAGGTTAAGCATGAGTATGTTATCCCTATTCCGTTAATAGATGACCTTTGAACGAGAAGCACATGCATGCGAATTAGCCAAAGCTAAGTCTGTCTGTAATACACGTGTAACCTCGGCGTCATTTACACACAGAATTATGTAATTGAAGCTCTTCACTTACATCGGCAGGCTCTCATAATAACGAAATCGATCGGAACTGGATCGTAGAATGTTTGTGAAAATCCCCCTAAAACCGAACGCAGCAAGACGGGGATAAAATGGAAAAAATGCACGTATACGCACACACAGTGATTCCTTCCACATGTAACGATATTATTCTTTGGCCCCCCCCCCCCACCTTCAACCGAGATTTTATGTTTACATTTGAATTCTTAAAAGCTATCGTTAACCGGAATATATATTAGGTTGTTGCATAAGTTCCCACCGTTAGATGAAACTATTTGTCCTACAAATGTTGTTGTTCTACAATGTTTGGCCAAGTGTTACATACCATTAGAAAGTCCGTGCTATGTCTTATAAGACTAAAATAACCGTTTCCACCTATATTATTTTTGTCTCTTTTAGCACCGTCAAATGAATTGTCAAGTTGACAAAAGATCGCACTTTCGGCACCTAATTTTTGCCTTTAATCGAGGTTAAAAATCAAGTGAAACTACTAGACATTTGTGCCGTGTATGGAGAGGACGCTATAGCTGACAGAGGTGCTCGGGACTGGTTTGCTAAGTTCAACCACGATAATTTCGACCTTAACGACGCTCCTCATTCCCGAAGACCTGTTGAAATGGACGAGGAACAACTCAGGGATCTTTTGAAGGAAGATGGCTCCCAGACATGCAAAGAATTGGGCAAAAAGGTAAATTGTGATTTGGCGACAATTTCACGCCACATTCAGTCGATGGGTTTCACTCGAAAGTTTGAAGCTTTGGTCCCGCACGAACTGACCCAAACGTAGGAGGATATGCGGCTTTCCATTGCTGCTCAAAATATCGCTCAACGCCAAGGAACCCATGGCCTTAGGCAACGTTCCTTTTACATAATCGTCAATGGTCACGAGAAATAGTGTCTCTATGTGAATATGAAGCGAAGTAAAGAGTGGGTAAGTACTGGAGAGAAGCCTAAGCCTCGGATCAAGAAATACCTGCACCGGATGAAGAAAATTATTTGCTTATGATGGGATTGGGACTGTCCAATCAACTGGGAAATGCTTGGACAAAAACATGATAATAGAGAAGAATCCCTGTAAAGCCCAGTTGCATCTAGTCAATGAGGAAATTCAACAAAAACGACCGGATCTGCAAGGCCACGTGAACCTTCTGCATGACAACGCTCGACCACACACCACAAAACTGTCAGGATGGCACTCCATGAGCTCGGTTAAGAGGTCCATCAACATCCTCCCCATTCCGCAGACCTCGCCGCGACGGATTACCATTTCTTACGATGCCTTTCAAATAGAATGAGAAATCTCAGCTTCGAAAATCAGGATAACCTTGAGAATTGGCTCAACAACTACCTCGAGACTCGACTTAAGGATTTCTGACGAAATGTAATCAACAAACTGGTGGAAACATGGGAAGAAGTAGTGAACAGTGATGGAGAGTACATAATTCATTGAAGTGTTATTATTTTTGCTGTTGGAATTTTATGACTTCAGTAGATATATAATTGACTGAGTCATTATTTCGGTTGTCAAAAGTCTTTGATTTCTTTGAAAATAAATGTTTAGAAAACGGCGGGAACTTATGCAACAGCCCGATATTTAAGAGCCTATAAGGGCACATTCCGGGCGTAAACCATCCTAGGTCTGCTCACTTTATTCTTCCATGTTCAGGAATTTAATTTTAACGAAATGCTCTGTCTAGAGAATTACCATGATGTGCTTTAAAAACTTTTTAGGAATTATCACAATTCAGGTACCCTAGAAAATTGGTACCGATACCGAAAAATGCTGATGTTTACCGGCCCACTGTGGTCCTTCATGGTTTCCTGAAACCGCGTCAAAAATGTAGTAGCCATATAGGAGGTACTTCCTCATAAGCGAAATGTGCGATGTAACCTGTAACTTCACTAAATAATTCGACGAGCTTCATCATCAAACAGAATGGAGAATTTCATTAAGTGTGGACAGTAACATTTTTGGTTTTCAGTAGTAAGTACTGCAAGAAAAGTAACTGCAAACTTAGTGGTTTCTCCATATTCGAAGGTATGCTTGAGCAGGACAACTATGGCATTCGATATTAGATCAGATGAACACACTGTATCAAATGACGTTTGGTATGTGATTTCCTTGGTCGAAGGAGAAACTGCTTTTTTGAAACGAAATGATAAATAGTCGAAAATAGAACAAATTCGGGTACCAACGTAATTTGTATTCATATATTCATATTTATATTCACTAGTGAAGATAAAAAATAGGCTTTGCAAAACAGTCACCATCAAATATCAGAGTTGATAGTACTAGTGTAACGTTTGAAGCCGGAAAGCCGGAAGTACAGGAGAGACTCACTTTCAACTTTTTCCGCTTCGATCAGCTCTCGCACAATCAGCCCGTCATCTCTTTTTGAGTCTAACCATCTGAAAATTAGACACAATTGGTTGAGATGATTCAAATTACCTACGACTTTTAATCCCCTACCAAAATATTCAAAAATTACCATTTTCTTCCATCTCACCTGTTCGCCGAGCTTGGCAGTTTGTTTGCAGCCGAGGTGACATCATCAATGCTTTGATGTTGCAGTGTTGTGCATGATCCGTTCGTTTATATAAATGGTCTTCTCCATCAATTGCTTTTGTCCCTTGTTCTCACTGTGTTTGACTCGGTTCGCCGTTAAACAGCTGCGAGGGACTGAGGGTGAGAGGGCGGTTGTCCTTCCATCCTGATTGCGGCTTCGGTCCGTTCTCAGGTCACCGAGTGACCTTTTTTGTTGCATCATTTGATTCTTGAGTTGTATTGGCGTGTAAGCATGATCCAGTTTGATGTACCTGCTCATTGAGTGGGTTGAAGAGTTCCAAGCCTGGAGAAATGCTCTGGCGTGCTTTGACTGGGCTTGGTCGATAATTTTCACTGATTCGAAGTCAAACTGATGTCCTTCTCAATCTTCGTGCAGGGAAATCGATGACAGTGGGTCATGTCTCCTGACTGCCGATTGGTGTTCACGGATTCGTGTTGACAGTTTTCTTCTAGTTTGTTCCATATAGTGTTTTGGGCAGTTCTTGCAATTTATTTTTCGTAGATAACATTCATCTTGTCTTTCTCCATTGTTTTAAGCAGAAATCTCCTTAGACAGGCGGTTGGTTTGTGGGAGACTTGGATTCCATACGATCTGAACAGTCTTGCTGTCATTTCCGAAACGTCCTTGATGTATGACGGGGTTGTTCTTGTTCCCGGTTCCTTGTCTGTTGTTTGTTTCCTTCTTTAATAGAGTTACGGGTGTAGCGATTGCGAGCAAATACTCTGATGAGGTATTTCTCCTCTTTCTTCTTTTTTTATTACACGCTTTCGTGTGATGAATAGCAGACGGAGTGGAACCCCATAATCACGAGGACCTGCTGTTCAGTGATGGAAAGCGGTAACCTAAGCCCCGGGACTTGGAGTGGTAAACCACATAAGGCCCCGATAGGTAGGGCGTGGTATTGAACCGGACGACAGCAGAGCTGCCTACCACCAAAGTCGGGTGGCGGGGCTCGAACCCCGGACCATGGGGTCTAAAGCACGCCGGTGACAGCGACTAAACCACTGCGCCACCACCACCACATCGATGCTGCTTTGGGTTTGGATTCTCCCGAACAAGGTTCTAACACAACATCTTTTGTGACAGTGTGGATGATTACTTTTGAGGTTTAGGAGTTGATCCGTATGCGTTGCTTTACGGTAGACCGTCGTCTGCAACTTTACTGACGGCGTTTTGATGATCCATTTCCCCGAAAATGACAGTTGTTTTCCCCTNCTCCTTTGTGACCTTGCTGCTGTGTTGTTGATGATATTGTGTGACCATTCTTGTTTTGACTTCTTCAAGATGACGAATGTGTGATCAACGTATCGCAGCCAAAGTTTTGATTTGATTCTGGGTAACCCCTTCTCCAGCTTGTGCATTATGGCTTTTCGGCTATGAATCCAGAAATTGGTGATTCCATTGGTGTAGCTTTCAGCTTTTAGTATATTTCACCCTCGAATTTGAAGTAGGTCTGCATGCATATGTAGTTCCATGAGTTTACAAATGGCAGTTGGTTCCTTGGGTTGGCTTGGTGGGTGCTCAGTTATCACCAGTGAGAACAGTGAGAACAAGGGACGAAAACAGTTGGTGCAGAAGACCATTTATATAAATGAACGGGTCAAGCAAAACACTGCCACTTCACAAGCACTGTTGATGTCGCCTCGGCTGGGGATGAAACGTTTGCAAAGAAATTGTCAAACTCAGCGAACAGGCAAAATGGAAGGCAATTCACCCGAGCTACGAGAACCGATTTTCAGTACTTTGTCAACAACTATTTATATGACATCAGTTGCAGCGTGCAAAAACAAAAACTCGTGCCGTAGGTTTGGAAAATTTTCAGGATCTAAAACTGGAATAATTTTAAAACTAGTGTGAATGTTTTGGTTTAAACCTATGGTCATCAGGTATAAACTGGAAATAAGTAGACGGTAGGTGAATACATTGTGCATGGATCTCAGCAATTGCATTCCGTGAAGTGAAGGTGCATTTCTGTGGGGTAAGTGGAAATGGCACGGGGTCAGAAGATCACACAAAACAAAACTAAGCGAACGTATACTTAGAATTAAATAGTAGCGTAATTAGAGAGTGCAGACGAAATAGTTGTGTGGGTACAAGCGCTGCATTCGGAGACGCTAGGAGAAGCAGTTTTACGACGTACTGTCATGGTGATTTCGAAAGTAGTTCCTGAGTAGTTTGCAAATCTTCAAGGTAGCAAACACTGGATAGTTAAGTTATAAACCACTAACATTTGGTGCCATCTTTGAAAACCAGTTTCCATTTAAAACTCAACATTTGGCAATTTTCGAGGCTATCCATCTGAATGATATATTTGACATATTGGAAAATTAGGTTAATCATTTCTGGATCTGCAGTTGAAAACTGGATTGGTCGCATGAGCTTCCATGAATATGTAAGGCTTTTTGTGATTCCCATTAAATGACATTTTATCCAGATATTTGTTCCCATTTATAAGGGCGCGTTTAACCCTATTGATTTTTATATATGCGAGACTGTTAGTTGTGGTAATTAGGAGCCTTTACTTAGACACTATACATAACAGAACTTCTCTAATGGAACGATTACTAAAGCTATTATATAGCGAGAGAGAATCAGAGATACTCACCGACCACAAGTAAAGACAAACTTCTTTTTCGGAGACGGAAGCTGTTCAATGACAACCTTCTCCAGGTACCAACCACATCCGGCCTGACGCGCGTCATGTCCAATGCGTATTCGCTTGATTTGCTTCAAGTCGACCGCCTCCAACAGAAATTCATCAGTCTAAACGTGAGGAAGACAAAAAGGACAGCAGGAGGTGCAGTTTCATGATGTATCTAAAACTACCCAATTCTAACACGAAAATGATGTGTTTTACATTCAGCAAAATCAGCCACATGGAAGAAGTAGCAGATACGGCAATAGCAGTCTTCTTAAGGATGAACAGAAATCAACCGGGTTTCCATAGTAAAGCGCTGCAAATTATCAGAACAATTTGAAGTTAGAATTTTAGTCATCATAGTAAAACAAGCATTTCATTATTTTCAAATTTTAGATCAAAATAAACAAAAGAAACGACTGAAAAACCAAGAGGTATGATACTTTGAATACTGAAATTAAGGCGGTTCAGAGGTGGCAGTGGTCAAATCAATTTTCACCGCAGTATCTTCGACCGCAACCGGCAATTATCCTACTTCAAACTATGCATGATAGTAGATGTTAAGCCACATTTCATTTCATGGGAAGCAAAGATCGATTTTGGTGTTGTACAACAAACTGATGCATAAAAATGGATAGTATTATATTAGTTGACTGTGGTCATTCGAATCACCGAAAGCGACTGGTTGTTATTAGCAAAACTAAATAGAAATCTTCCTGAGAGCAACAAGAAGCATCATGATCACAGGATTTATTGAAATCAACTATTTCGTGGTAATCTCACTAGCTGTGTACATACATTCAGATCACGTTTGGTTAAAAGAGTGACAGGTTTAAGGCAGGCGAACACGCACAGGAAAGAAAAATCAATCAGTATGAATATGGAAACTTTTAAAGGGAACTGGTTGCACAAATATAAATCAAGTTTATTTTTTAAAAAAGCTTGAAAATGCTTGGTCTGCCTGAGGGACTGATAAAACTTGATTTGCACTTTACAATCGGCTAATGAAAACAAACCTACGACGGTATTTATAGGTGGTCAGGATTTACTCGTACCTGACAACGTTGAAACATCTTGCCTCCGGCTAGCGACTCCGTTAACCATCGGTCTCCCGTATCGCTGCATTCACCAAACAAATTGATGAAAACGTTTGCATTTGTCTCCGCTTGATCTTTATCGCCGGTGGTAACTGCCACTTTGTACTGACAAACTAGACAAATATAATAAAGAAATCAACAAAACCGTTGACCAATTGGTTCTGAGAGTCACTGAATAGGAACACTCTCATGTAGCACCTCCTTCAACATATAGAATATCCGAAGGAAAACCTTTCGGAATTTGAAAACCTTTCAATGAACCATGCACGTCTACCAACAATTACCCAAATTAATTGAAATCAGTGCATTCCTAAGAAGCGGAAGAAACTAAATCAACCCTGCAAAGGTGAGTGAACATTTTTGGTATCATTATCACTGCACATATATTGATTGATTCATTTGGGCGTAGAAGTAGAACTAAGATAGCTAGATACATTGCAAGCACGCCACTGAGGCGATGGCCACCTGATAAGACGGGTTCAGTTTATACGTTTTTGATTTCGCACGGTTCATCTTTACGACTTCCTAGTGGCTTGCCGTCCACACCCATCTTATTACAGGTCTTTTATTTTAGTTGTAATTTATTACAACTGACAAAACGGTCTACTGCGCAGGGAACGCGTCTCTGTCAGAATTCAGTTACCATACACATTTGTGGTCCTGACCAGGAGGAAGTCTGAAAGTTTTCGGTTAAGGAAATATCAGGGAAATATTTTGAGGCCTTTATCTCTTGCATTGCTGCGCGCTTTTGTTGTGCACCGGCGCACGGGTTTGATTAGACGAGGTTATGCTCTAAATCATGTATTTGACCGGCACACCATTGAGACAGCTGTCGAAAGATTTTTTCAGAACCAATTGCAAAGGAGTCGATTATCAAAGATTCGGCTACCCAGGATTCAATTTTTGGCTTGCAGAAAGACCATGATTAAAAGATGAAAACGATCAGAAAAAGATAAGTTGATTATTAAGAACACAGTGAAGGCGAACATATGTTTTCGGTGAATTCCTTTTCAAGCCCTTACAATCACAGTTTGAGAGCGTGAATCAGTTTGCGTTGTGCGCACAGCTCAGGCTTCATGAGTCGGATGCTAATCGCCTCTGCGGTCGTTACCGTACGAAAATGTATTGCTCTTGAGGGGTGTGGTGAGACTCGATAGATGATCGATTATTGTCGGACCAGGCAACCGGAACCCGAGAATAACGGTAAAAACAAGGTAATATTGAACATGCAAGTCAGAAGACAAACACTCCCAAGGGAATTCCTTTCGAAGATAGACAAATGAAGTGAATTAAGAAATCTAGTTAGTATTAACCGTGTGTGTGGGTGGGTGATTGTGTACAGTGTGTAATACACGTGACTGATTGCGACCAGAGAACGCCAAGGGTGGGTTTGTTGTGAGCGATTGATGATGCCTCGAGTATCCTTAATCGGTGTTTGTCTCGATGACGTAACGAAACCGAGAACGCGTTCGCAAGGTATACCTTGTGGCCACTTGCAACAAAGATGGCAGAAGTCGGTCTGCATGATGCAGTCGGAGTCTGTGGTGTGGGCTGAGTAAAAAAGTGTATGACATTTACCCCTCGCCTTCTCTGGTTGTAACCAATCCCGTACATCACACACACATACACTGTATACATACTCAACAGTCTAGAAAACAGTTGTTTACCTGTCCAGTTCTCTTTTGAAGTTCCTCACTGGTCTGTCACAACTGGCTACACAAATCATTGTGGGAAATTAACGATAGTAGGCACAGGGAGAGATAACCAGTTAGAAGTAGCCTAATAGTACTCTCCAACTATTCGATCAAGTTCCCTCTTCTTGGGAACGAATTTCGAAACAAAATCATGTGATTAAACGCTGCTTCGACACAAGATTACATTTGGGGAAGGAAGTATTTCAAAAACTATCCACTTTCAGCCAAGGTTTAAAATGCATATAAAGTTTTGAATTCTTAAAAGGATCCCATCAATTTCAAATTGTTTAATAAACTGACCTCATCCCCCGTGTCATATCTATAAATATTAGATTTCACGCCAAGTAATTAGTAGCCGAATCGTGACAAACCGGCGAGATGATGCTAATGGGAAAAGAAACTGTCAAAAGGGCGCATGGATTAGGACCCTGGCCGTAAGACGAAAGGCTTCAATTACCAGGATTGCACGTGCTTTAGAAGCACTGAAGTTGGGGCTCCATGGTTCTCATTTTTTAATTACCGTATAAGCGTATCATCCGTGTTGCATCTGATTTATTTGTCACCTTTTTGGCAGGTTGGTACCAAATAGTTAACGGGATTTCTGCTAAATACTCTTTTCATATCACACTGTACACAATCTGTAACTTTTACCTAAACTGAATTATTGTCACTTTTAGCTCTGAATTCTTTAATGCTTAAATACAAGAAGCACCAAACATTCCATGAATGAAGGCGAATAGTGGGCAAACAGCCAAACCCCTTTTGGAATCACCATTCAATTAGATAAAATTTGGGCTTTTACTTTCGATCATCCAGAATACCGTCATTCATAGGAATGACAAGCACATGAGAGTTCTCTGGTATTTGGTGCTAAAGTGACAACACTAATGCGCTTGCACACCTGGTGATCGTTTTGATTTGGAGATTCTGTATAGTTGCGCAAAGAGATAACACTGGTCATCCGAGGGAGGCTAACTGTTTTCCACTGATTACATGTGACTCAGTTTGTTTAACAAATGGTTACCGATTGATCATCTGCTCTCTCTTTAAAATAAACTAGGCGGCTGCTTTCTGAACCCATTGAACAACCGTTGTTGTTCGATCCCCAAACGTAGCACAATCAGTGCACAAATATTCAATACTAGGTTAGCTCAAATACTGACAGTAAACTATACTTGTTATCGCTGTGGCTTAAGAGGATGAATAGCACAGTTTTCAACTGGACCGAATTAAAAATAAACTCCCAAAAGAAAAGATCCAAAGATATACGTAAATTTTGATGATAAATGTTTGGATTAGCCCATTCGGTTTTTCACAGGCACAATGCACTGCTAATGATATTGGGTATGGATTTCACTCTTTGGGAGACCCTAATTCCCCACTTGTTGAATGCATTTGAAAGCGATGGAAATGATAACCGATAAAGACCACTAGACAACCGCTTCGTCCTGTTTGGAACTCGTCAGCAGTGCGTAATTCTTGTGTCCCTGTACCTTCTGGTAGGGACTTCCAACCCTTACTCCTGAGCTACATGGTCGACGGTTATTACCTTGCGCGAACAAATAAATGTTCTTGAAGTATATGAGCATTTATACCTAAAACCCTTTGACTGGGCATCATCAAAGAATGATGTGATTTTAAGCTGTTCGTCAAGTAAGCAATACAAAGAAACAAAAAGCCAGGCGGCCAAAATTGCAACTTTGCAATTCCCTTTTGTGCAATCGTTAATTGTGCGCATCTGTGCGCTGGTTTTGGTTGTTGTTTTTTGGCCTTCCGTTTTTTCTCCTTAATTATAAGAAAAGAAATAAAATGAAGTGAGAGCGATTGCAAATTATCGATATATACATATATAAATACTTTGGGTTGGATAGGTTTGTAAGAGTATGTATGTATAGGTATGTAAGAGTATGTAGAAGCCTGTTTGAGAACCACTGCTCACCACTTTCAGACGTATCAACCAATATCTCGATCATACCTGAATGCGTGGTTGAGGCAGAAACAGCAAAACGGGGATGATGCAATATGCATTGAACTGAGTCACTTATTTACACTGAACATCAAATTTCAGGGTTTGTTTATATGTAACCAGATATGAGTGAAAGACCAACTTAGAGAGGCAGACGTGTCAACTGGAGGATAATTCTATACATGCATTACTTGCACAATTTCCCATGGTTGTTTTGGTGACCACTGTATTTTGACTACTCATATGGGTAATTAGGTAGAGGGAAGACTGGAATGTGGTAAGCTGTCTGAATATAAAGGTGGGGAATTAAGGTAGGCTAAGGTTGCGACTATATTGAGTAAACTCGTGGATGTTACTGTTCTTGACACGATTATTGTCTGTGCCCATCAGTCACATTGATCCCAAGATATGCAAACAGATGACCCAAAAGCAAACACATTTCGCAGTTTCCCGATCGAGAGTTATTTCGATCACATTTAGCTCTCTTTCAACTACCGCGATAAACAAATTGGGACCAAATTTTAATCATTGCATGCGGTTTTGTTTCCAAAATGAGCCAAAGCGAATCCGTTCAGTTTGTCTGCTCCAAGAAGCAGTTTTAAAACTGCTGGCAATTTATTAGCCTGACAGCAATCTGGAAGTGTTCCTACAATGATCATTTGGCAGGCTTATTACCTGGTTATAAAGATTCACTTACCATTATTTGCTTTGCATGCAGTTTGAACTCAAATGTACTCGAAACAATATGATAATCGGCAGCATCCTTGAATGCATAGGTTTTCCGTTGATCACGTATTGTGATCTGTTATACCAATGAAACATTTTGAAAGGGGAATGGTAAAATGCCATTGACAGTAGCACTGGTTTCACCAAATTGATCATTTCCCCTTTAAGGCGCTTTAAGGTGATAAATGAAGTGCATATAGTGCGTAATGAAGAAGCACTTTAGTTCCATAAAACTATAGACCAATCAAAGTTACAATCAACCTACTTGCTGCTGGTGTCACAATTCCCGGTCCCTGAGCGGGTATCTCACGAACAATGGCGTGGTCCTCGTGTTTTCTACTGAACCATCGACCACAAAGGAAAAGGTATTCTTGTTCAGTATTCCAGTTAATCATCGTAACCTGTAGACGTATATAAGCAATTCAGAGGGCATTATTAGTGGGATTGAAAATCACGACGTTATGTTAGATACATCAATGAAACATACCTCAGTGCTAACCTTGATTAACTATTTTCCCACAGGAAAAGGAAGCTCAGTTTCAGTTTTCACTGTCATTGAATCAAATATGACAGAATTTGTGACTAATTTCATTTGTCATCATATTTTCAGCTTTTGTATTGTTCAATTCTCGGATGTAAGTTGACAGGTGGACATGAACTGAAGTTTTTTTACTCATTCATTTTCTTTTCTTTTGAAGATCAAACTAGCACAAAACTAACACACGTTCGGAATATCATCTGAATCAGTTTCTCCTATGAAAAGAATGTGGGATATTTGCTAGTTTGTTTAGTGCCGTTGAGGTACAGGAAAAGCGAATTCACCGGAGAGTGATCGAACTTTTGACAAAGAAAACGTTTTGTTGTTTGCCACATTTAGTTCTTTGATATGTTTCATAAAATACTGTTTGATTAGCTTCCGGATAAATCTAGCAGAACCTTTCCCCATAAGTTCTGTGACGATCTGAATGGAATTTATTTGAGATCAACCTTTAAGGTGATTCATCTTAGGCCTATTTTAGTCCCCCTTTGAACAGTAGTTCCTAGAATTAACCATAGGAGGATGAACCACATATTCGAATAACAAAATGAGTTAACTGTTGGTTAATAGGGACTCATGGAGAGTTCACTGAAAGAAGATTCTTACTTTATTTATCTGAAGCCACTAGTCATGTGTAACTTCGTCATATTGAATTACGCGATTCTTTCAAATCATCTTTTATAATTTAGTTTATTTTTTTTTACCGCTCCCAACTCAGATTTGTTGTTTGTCATGCAAATCCCATCAACTGTCTATTCTATAGTTTAACAATCTAGAAAAATTTGAGCCATATCAACCAGTGTCTAGAAACAACTTGTTTACTGATTCAGATGTCACCGGTTGGGTAAAATAACCTGATATTTAGGACAGAGTTTCTCAGTCAGGATTCATAATTCTTTTCGGGTTCATTTTGTACAACCAGTAGACACGCACTTTCGTGCACCGGTACTGGTCGCTGTCTTTTGGCTGCCCATTTCGATGAAGCAGTAGGAGAAGGACAGCAAAGTTAAAATAGGTGTCGAAGATAAGACGGATAATTTCAGTGAACTAAAGTATCAAAGAACTTGAGGAGATGCACGCCACTGTTTACGACACAGCCATTTTGCTCAGCAGCTCTAACCATTAACTACAATTATGTAAAGGTCCCCATCCAGAGACCCTATCGGTACCTATATGACCGAGTCTCCTGGTTAGGGTTTTCACACCCTCGTGATAGGTCTTAGTCCAACCATTGTTGACTTGTTCCACCTAGTACCTGCCTCAGCAAACATCGCGTGCAGTGGCAACCTATTTTGTGACGTGTGTAGCACATACTCAGACCGATGTAATTCAGTGACGTAGACCACTTTCTCCAGTGGGCGATCACGAATACAAAAACTAACTAACTAAACTAAAACTAGCTACACCATTGCTTATCCGGGCTGCCCAACCAGATCCGTGCAATAATGCGTATACAGCGACAGTCTGCCTTCATCCCGATTTCTTCGTCGTCAAATTTCTGCACCGTATAGCAGAACTGGCCAAAATACCGCAGCATACACTCAACCCTTCACGAACAGTTCGATGTCGCGGCAGCGCCACAGGTGTCTCAATTTGGTAAATTCCAAACGAGTCTTATGTATGCTAGCGGACGCTTCATTCGTGATGTGTCCGCCGGATGAGGTATAACTGTCCAAATATCAGAATTTCTCCATTTGTTCTATTGCTTCCCCGGTAAGTGTGAGACTGTGTGTATGACAAACCCAGTCCTGCAGTAACATTCTACACTTTAAAGATGAAAAACGCATAGCGAAAAGGGCCACGTTGGCACTCAAACTATCCAGAAAAGCTTTCAACATACCTGGATCTTCACTTAGCAGTATAATGTCGTTTACGTACCCGAGATCAGACAGCTTGCTATCTGGGAGCAAATGCCACTACCCACGCTCGAGGATAGGGATATTTTCATGTTAAATCTATAACAAAGGTAAATAGCAGTGGAGAGAGAGTAACCCTGATGAAGACTACTTACCGTGGTGAACTGGGGTGAAGTACTGCGGTTGACTTGGTTTCGGCTTCAGCTATTGGTGTAAAGGAATCGTAATATTGAAATAATTTTCCTGGGCATGCCCTTCAGAAAGAGGTAGCGCCAGAGTTTATAGCGGTCGATTAAGTTAAAAGCCGCTTTCAGTTCGAGGAACATAGACATGTTGGGTCTAGGAAAAGAGTGTATGTGTCTTCAAATCTCTCGACTACGTCTAAAACCAGCGTGCACCCTTCAGGTGCGACAGTTGATCGACAGAGTATGATGCCAACGAAAAGCTCAGAGGTAATATCGAGGTAGCTCTTCTTCTGGGAAACCTCCATTTCAGATGGAGGACATATATATGTATATAGCAGTTATTGCCCAGTCGAGATCGGGGGTGATAGGTCAGATGTTGATGGGGGCCAGTTGAACTGAGTCGAGGAGTGTTCAGCCCATCGACCAAGAAGGCATTGCTGATTACAATCAGTATGCCATCGGACTTCTGAAATAACTCACGTCTATTTTCCTGGGTCCCGTATTTCTAATTAGACAGAAAAAGGTGCAACTATAACCAGTAGACAGCTTTCTCCAGTTCTCTTCACTTTCCTACCCACCACGTCTCGCAGTTATTGCTCAGACTCTTGATGACCTGGTATTTAAGGGATTGGCGCGCTGCGTCATGTGGTATCTAGAGGAAGAGTTCTGCCGGTGTCCAGTAAGGCAGCCTGCGCCCGAGCCTGCAGCTGTTTTTAGCGGTATTTACGTAGCTTCCTTGATTCCTTTCCAATGATCATTGAGTTCTCGGCTGGTGGTTCAACGATAGGTGATCGAAGAGCTCCACTTCGATGGCCGATTTGCAGAAATAGCCTTTGTTGTATCACGGTATCCGTTGCCGGTGTCTGTATTGCTGTTGTTTGCCATGTGTAATGAAAATTTGGTTCGTAAAAAGTGTGGTCCGTATCCACAATGTATACCATCACTCTAGGTCTCAGTCTGACCGCCTTTGCATTGCAATACACTGTATTATATTATAAGTGATATTGATCTAACTTCCACTTAGTTCAGTAATCACTACAATCGGTGGCAGTCTATTGGGTTAGAAGCGTAACACATGTCTCTGCCGACGTGATTTATGGAGGTTGACCACATGCTCCATTGGTCTAACACAATTGACTAAAACTCTGCATCTAACCGCAAAATTTCTTGTCCGCTTACCCTATCAGCCTCATGCGATGCGTACACAACGGTACTCGAACACTTAGTGGGGAACGTCGGACAGGGGTAGTGAAATTCGAACTTACAACCCCCGGGGTGATTATTTGGTCATCTTTACCAATCACTCACTGCCACTTTTATGCATTCCAGGAACATATTAGCATTTCATAAGAGAATGTGAACCTTACGTGTTTTGGTATCTGGCCTATCTCTCCTTTGAGAGTGGCAGACGGATTTCAGAGAATGTTTTCCTTATGTCCGTCATTTTTCGGGATTTTTAAATCATTTCTGGGTCAAGTTTGTTTATGGCCCATAGTATTGTTTAGTTATCCATAAACAACTTCCAGATCGAAAGTATTTACCCTATCTCAAGGTTCATCTTAATTGAGAATCCCCTCGCACTATGTCACATCGTCTAGGTGAATTTTTTCACACCTGTTTCTATGACAACGAACAAACTCTCCGTTTGCAATACTTCCATCAACCTACCATCAGATGCGTATAATCGTGGGCGTTACGTATCGATAGGTAATTCAAGTTCTATTGTTTTGAATAAGGTGGAATGTTTCCCCGCGATAGAAAAATCTAGTGTTTGAATTTAATCATGAAATATTCTTCACGTTTCCCCTTCTAAACTGAACCACCGCGAGAAAACAAATGCATTTAGGAGCAAATTTGGTGACTATCTAGAATTTAATCTCCTTTTTTTCAAATAGATTGATGGTTTTACATGACAATTCCAGTCGGAAATTGGACGGATCCTTCCTATTCTCACTGAATGCGTCTAAGTACGTAACATCATAACGGAACATTTTCAACACTAGCAATAATTGAAAACACAAAACGGCAACCCTCTATATCGTCTTGATATTCTCCACCCAACATAAATGCGCATACTCGCTCCAGGTGCCAAACCGGATTCGGGCCTGAGTTGTCATGTCCAATACGGAGTTTGTACGGAATGCCAATGTCCTGTAGGTCGGCACGAAACACAGCCTCGGTACCCGGGGTGAACAAAGTTGTGCTCATCTTTGTCCGCTCGGGAACCCACTCCGATTGATCGTCCAAGTGTGCCGTGTCCAATGGGACCGTGTCCGTTTTGAGTTTCTCACCGTACAGAACCAACCGCACCGCGGCTGAAGTTCCCGATCCCTGGATTTTGCTTGTTCTAACACGGATAGTCCATGGTACACCTAGGAAAGGTGTTAAAATGTACGGGCTATCAACACTGAATTTGTGAATGCAATGTACCCCTACGTTTTTATCGTTAGAATAATCGGATTAATAAGTTCATTCATATCAACCAGTTTGATTAGAGACTGACAGACATATGGCTAAACCGAATTTCTGTAAAAAAAATGGACCACAAATATCAAACCATAATAGTTACTCTGTCATTAAAATGTTTCTGTAACACAGAAAAAAGTTTAGTTCGGACAGGTTTTGTTTTATGTGAATGATTGTTTTAATTATATGGTGATCTTCGTTATTGACAGAAAATATAAGACGTGAACCGAAAAACTAGTAAGCATGATACATCTGTCTCGACTTGATTGGGTTTCATCAGCAAAGGGAATCCATCGACCCAAACGAAGATCGAACACGAGACCTTAATGGCCACCGGGAGGCTGATCAGACCGTTTTATATTTAGTCGATACCAGATACTGCACAATCCATCTTGCAAAACTTTCAGTGCTACTTCTTTATTCATTTATTTTGTGAGTGATTGCAAAGTGTCAAAAAAAACTTGTCTTCACCGAGCGAGACTTCTCAGGTGGAAGTTGATACTGTAAACGTTCATACACTCACTTCTCTTTAGGAATTACAGAAGAGCAAGAACAAGCAGCGTAACAGAACGGGTTGAATTCAAAGTTCTCTGGACGTATGCGGCAACTGTGGGGGCAAGTCGTTTCTGAGCTTTTCTGACATACTTTTTACCGCAAGTGTACTGAAAAAGATGAATATACGAGGATATGAGTTGAAGTTCAGCTTGTCCAATTCGGATTCAGCGATCATTTGTCTGCTTTGATGGGGTTTTCTGCAGAATAAATCCTCATCCTTGTAGAAAATAAACCGTTTAATGGAGCTCGTCTATACTGCAACACTCAGAAGCTCGTGAAGTTCAGGGACTGTGCGGTCTATGAAGTTTAGTGCTGAATGGCTCGATGAGACCCACCATCTATTGCTTTTGCCTCATCGAGTATTATATTTATAAACACATTTATGTATATATGAACAAATATATTCAGTATGAATTAAGAAAATCATCACAGAAAATTGCTGTTAGTATGAAGCTATTCGGATCTGTTGAATTTCACGAATTCATACTCTAATACCCTACCGAACAAATCTTCCAGCATGTGGACTCTCCCTAAATTCATATCTATCTCGTTAATCATTCGCTCCAATTATAGATTTTCCGAATTCTCACACTGTGTTTTTGTATACAGGATCCAAGTGCTGAAAGTAGTCTTGTCAACTTGGGACCGGGTAATGCAGATATTTTCCCTTCACCCACCCACCCACTCCCTTCTCCTCCTAATTCGAACCACAGAAATCAAGACTCACGTGTTTCACTGCGAACGCGTTGAGCTTTATCCTCTTGGAGGCGTCTGACAATCTTTCCGTCTTCTTGATCCTTCGACAACCAGTGGTTACACAGAAATGTTTGTCTTATTCCTGTCACTGGACAGTATAGAACCAACTGTTTTGGGAATAAAGAAGATTTGATTTTATGTTGTATTGTATTGTGTACAACTTTTGCAAGGATAAATTCTTCGCCTGGAAGCAAAGCCAGGTATCACATTTTTGAGAAAAATATTTTCTGTTGCTCTGCGTAATAATACAAATCCTACTAACTGAACACTACAGGGAGATGTGAATAAATACGTATCTTAGCTTGGGCATACGTTCGGGATTGTTTAGAGAGATGTATCAACTTTCTTAATGAGATAAATAATTTTCAAAATCGATTCATCTTCATAGGATCAGATTTTACCGGAAAGTTGGCCACACTCATGAATGTTCAAGATAGATTTCGGCCTAGTTTATGAGAGAGCGATACGGTGGATTTACCAAGCATTGCCCAGGGGACAGGATCTGGATTACTAGGAAATTTCAACTCGCAAATGTCCTCAGTCTGAATGACATATCTCACACATGCTTTCCAGATTGGGTTCACTGTCCTCAACTGACGAATTTATACAAATATTCGATGCGATCCCAAATACAGTCAGTGTCATGGGAACTTTGCAGCTGCATTGGTTTTGCTTACTAAGCCTTACATCTAATTTTTGAGTATACGTACTCAGTTTCAGCCCTCATCACCACTGACAGTGCGATGAATTTGGTAGCTGTTTTTTGTTCGCCCCCTTGGACGAATGAGTAAAGGGGAGATGGGGAATGCTCACAGCATTCTCAAGCTGAAAATAGAGAACTCGAGCAGACCTCACTTTCAAGTATAGTGAAGAGATGCATGAGCGTCACGGTTTACGACACAGTCATACTATGCAATGTTTCTAATCACCGGTTGGACCACTCCGAATTTATCTATTTCAAAGCCAAGCGGTTGCTTACACTAAGTTATAAAGTGACCGTTTTTAATCTCCAAAAAGGAACCACCAGGTTGAAATCAATACAATCTTTTTCGAAACTTCAAGAGGTTTCTTCTTGATACAAAACTGATCGGTGGTGTGGTGAACTGGTTCACCATGCTAAACGATTTACCTTCAAATATTTACAAAATAAACTGATCGGTTCATACAATTTTAAACAAGTGATAAACTGTTTCCGGTAAGAATGATAGCAAACTGAAATGATACGTTTAAAGTGGTGGATTTCGTAAATTGCGCAAAATACTCATGCTTCATCGGTTTCTTCTGATTACACGTGCTTTTTGTGCGAAATGACCTGAAATAACCAAAGGCGTTTTAAAACACTTGTTTTAATCTTACTTAACATCCTGAAGACATTTAGGAGCTTTTAAGGTATATACAGGTGATCAAGATGCAACAACCGAAACAGTCTAACGTCTAAACCAATCACTAGTTAATTTTCGGTCAGTTTCCACTGATTCCTTTCATATGCACAATGAAAAATACTAAACTCCATGGATTAATAATGAAATTACAAATGAGAATATAATTCGTAATTGAAGCAACTTTTAAATTATCTGTATGCGTGTACATCTTAGCGCATTCAAGTAATTTACTCGATCCATAAACCAATTTGCATGCTTTCCCGATCCATCATGGCCGACTTCCACACCGGTGAACGGACTGATACAAAACGGCACTGGGAGATCAATCCGGAATTGAGATACTCGACTTCTTTCGTAAATTCCATCTGATAGCCAAATACGCCGTGTCGCGTACGCTTCTTGCTCTTTTTTTCCAGCCCGATCCCCCTTATATTCGACTGATGTCGCGCTTGCAAGACGGTCGCTGTCCGCAAGCGAACGTGCATGTTTTGGTGACTTGGCCAGTTCGGTCGTTGTCGCTCCTTCCGGGCCGAATAGACGGAGGAATACTTGAGCTGACATACTAGATGCCGACTGTGCACCAGTGTACACGTGGATCTCGATGGGTAATTCTGTGAAGCAAACAGTTCATTTCATAAGTTTCACGGCCCTCTAGTAATTACACTCAACAAAGCAATCACATTTCATGCGTTGATTTGATACACCTATAATAATAAATAAATATCCTTTACTTCCCTTTTTATTAAATAAATATAAAAATATACAGTCCACTTTCATGGAGGGGGCTGCGGCCACAAAAGAGCTGCCTGAGGAAATACGGAAGACGGGCGGCGGTAGAGCGGTTCGAACTCGGGACTTCCGGGTCCCAATTTGGTAACCTAGCCACTTTCCAAACAACTGAATATCAGGGTTCGCCGTGTGAAAATAAGTGTGATAAGTAACAATAAAACTACAATATGCGAACGTGAAAGCTGTACCATAATGACTGGATGTTGTTGTTGTTGTTGTTATTGTTGTTGCGCTACAATGCTAGGTTGGTCCAGTCTCACTCTGACAGGGGAAGTAAGTGCACAAGATATTTTATTTGGATAACTATTGCTCACCCAGTGAAATCATCAAATATGAAGTGTTAGCTCGCATACAGAAGACTCGATTGGAAACTGCCAACTTGAGATATCTGTGGCGTCGCCGCGACATCCGGCTGTCTGTGAAGGGTAGAGTGTACACTGGAGCATTTAAGTCAGTTCTTTTAAACTG
>UZAN01040083.1:78473-93321 GCA_900618425.1 Echinostoma caproni | reverse complement strand
AGTAGTAGTAGTAGTAGTAGTAGTAGTAGTAGTAGTAGTAGTAGTACGCACTGAACTCAGAATACGAAGCATGCAATACGAATCACGGAACACGAATCATGAATCAGCTATCACGAACTGAATCACGGAAGCACTGGACCACACTGGCACTAGCGCGCAATATCCCACGTGAAAGAGACGCGAGGAAAAAACCACAAGAATGGCAGTTCGTTTATTGGAGGAAATGAAGGTGATTAATTAATATGTACAAATTAGGCTCACTGGTTATCCGGGATTCTAGCAATCGCCTTCCAGTATTGCTTGCATCGTTCTGCTTCTGTCTGGGACGCACGATCTCTGANTGCCTATAGTATGAATTCAGTAGCAATGACAGGTACGCAAGTTGTTGACGTCACCCATGAGTTTTGATTGATAGTAGGTGTTCAAAAACGGTAGTGCGCTGCTCCATGGTAGGCGTCATCTCGTAGGCCCGGAATACCACACAAACCCACCGCATACCACGGTGGTTGTGCAATGAGAACGGCACTCCTAATTTACGACGATCACTGTTTAACAGCGAGCGGGGTGGCAGAGGTTTCGAACAACAACAACAACGACAACAACAACAACAACAACAAGAACTACTACTACTACCACTACTACTACTACAAAAACCCTTTATAAGGGTTAAAATGGATCCCCACCCCCGTATAAGAACAGTTATCATTCAGATACAATTATTTAAATACAAAACATACATTGAAAGAAGTCACTCAAACAAAGGTTCCTTAATCTAAGGAGAACTCCCATCGTTCTGTGATACCAGTCACATACCTGACGTTTGTGGAACCCTCAGTTAGCGGATGACGCTGTGGGAGAAACGTAAGTGAACAACCAGAGATGCCATTTTCCCGCCAAATTTGATTTACAAATCTGGTGGAAACGCCATATAGAAACAAAACTACGAGTGTTCGCCAGTAAGGACGAGTTGGAGACGATAAACGGTTGCAAAATAGGTTTTTGTTAATCACCGGGACTCCAGTCTCACAACTCAGGCACTAGTCTGTGAGACAAAGTTATCTGTCCACACAGAAGGAAGCATTCAGCGGACAAAACAAATACGATCTGGGTAAATTCTTAGTCTGAGTAGTAAGTTGCTGGTCCTCTCTCAAAACCGGCAGGCATGAAGTGTGTTGTGCGAAAGAAAGATTGACAATTTCGGTTGATGCTGACAATCCGATAATCACATTTGCCAGGTCTTGCTTTTATTATTTTCTCTCTCTAGTGTACGATGTAGCCTCAGATTCGTCCGTGAACGGATGAAGATTGATAGGGTAGGGGAGGGAGTGAGTTCAATCGTATCATTTCATGCTTTGATAACGACCCGACTGCCGATTGGATGGTCAAAAGCAAAACGACTGAAATCGGTGCACTGAAAACAAACTAGCGATTTGGAAGTGATCTAACGCGATCCGATTGAGTGCATAGAAAAACTGAACAGATGAAATGCAGTTGCCCATTCTGTGGGATAGGTGTAAACCAGACCTAGGCTCGTTGAGAAACACAAACAGTATGTTTTCCCCGAAGCCGTTAATCACAGTTCCGTTTTAGGGAAGGATTTGTTTTCGGGTATGAAGTCTCTCTGCGTGATGGCAAACTACTCTGACCTTTTTGATCAGTGGTCACACAGCTCTTATCTCTGAGCATGCTCTGCACAGCAATTCGGCTCTTTGAATGATTTTCAAACATCCCTTCATTGTGTTTTCCTTGATTGTTCTTTGGTTTTTGATTCTGTTCCTTCAAAACTGACAGTCTTTTGGTTGCTCCACCAATTCATTGTCTCGGTCGAAAGACTAATTTCACAGAAAGGATTCAAAGAACAAAAACAAACGGAAATGTTTCAAAAACATTGGTGAACAATTTTGGAGTCCTTAAGGGTGCAGTGCTTTCTCCAATATATATGTTCAACATTGATCAGTGACTTATCCCTCATCCAACCAGTCAAGATCTTTAAGTATGTTGATGATGTGGTTTTATGTCAAACCACCTCAAACCAATCTGACAGTTTAGTTCATGTGCAATTATTCTCAAATCAATCCGATCTCCAATTGAATGCTTGTAAGTGCTTCGAATGCATTTTAGTCCTTCGCGATCTGAGTATCCTTTGAAACTTGAAACCTGAATTCCGCACGCATCACCAGAACACGTGCCAGCAAATACCTAAGAGTCACTAATCTTCGGTGGTCTATGCGTGTACTGGCCCTTGCTGGTAGACTGCATCGCTTATCTTTCCAGATACGCAAGCTACGACAATTTAGAATAAAGCGTGAATCTATGTTATTTTGTTAACCAGTGTATTTATTCTTGTCATACCTTATTGTTCACTCGTTATTTTCCCCGAACTACTTAAAAGGAAATTTCAGTACTCTTCGTCGCCCTTTGCTAATTACCAATCGTGATTCGCTTATTCCCTTAAACACTTCAATTGTGTAGTTTTTATATTAATTCATGTGAGAATTTCGCCCATGAGGTAGTCAATAACCCCAGTTATCCACCCCATCCCGATCTTGCCGTTCCCAAGTGACAACCCAATAAAATTATCGCTGAATACCCTCCCGCATGAACATTTATCGCAATTCAACGGTACCCTATGTGGCTCCTATTCTCATTGACAACGTGAAGATCCGAAATGAAATAATTCAAAATCGACAAAGATGATCTTCCGTTTAAGTTTCATCATTGTTGTGTATCTGATCCCATTGTAAAGGGTGAACAAATATGTGACTGGCTTGGTTATCTGCACAAATCCTTACATTGATCGAAAGACTCAGATGATGTTTACCGGGCTCGATTTTCCCTGTTGAGGCCTGTGTTACTACGCATGATTGAGAAGCTGCACAATGAGGATACTTGTTCACTAGCGCGGAACGAGTGAATTCTCATTGGCCACCCGGACATCCCGGCGCAGGCGGAGACAGATCACTTTTTTCGAAGCATTTTTGTCATAACCTGACCGACGCAATCCGGAACCTCTTTGTCTACCGGAAGCAAATGGAACTTCACTGCTCTTAATACGTCCCGAAACAGTCAGATAGCATCACGGATGCATCCTCCCGTCAGTAAGGGATGACCGTTTTGATCTTGGTCATCGGCAGCCTCAAACAACTAGTATCATGTTTAAAATCAAAACATGATCTAGAATGGGTGATCACGTGGTTTGAGATTCATCATGACCACACAAATGAGGCTGAGTTTTGCCCCTGAATTCGGATCTATGTCAACTGACACCATGTTTTAGTGAAGCTTAGTTTCTAGTGTAATGGCAGATTACCGATTCATGAACTGTTTGACAGGCTAAACAAATTTAGGCAATTTCGACAGATGTAGAAAGAGAAAACTTGTATGATACTTCAGACATTGATCTTTAAACATTTACAAAAACCGATACGTTGTCCAAAACGTACTACCGATTGTTCGACATAATTCTTTTACCTTCCATATACTGCCCAAACACACAAGACAAGCAAAGTATACATTCGACGCGGTTATTTAGTGGTTTGCGCCAACTTGACTACCAGATTAATAACCGATCGAGAGAACACTTGAAGGATTAAGAATTTTGGTACCCCCGCTCACATCTACTCTATATGATAGTCTATCTATCTTCCCGTAGACAGAAAAACCAATCGTTTCGCTTCATTCTTCCGATGGTGCGTTAAAGAACAGGTCTGTACGTTCATCTTGAAAGGAGTACCTAACTGCAGCAGTCTGAAACCAGGGAACAGGATGGATTCCCTCCGTGCATTCAAGCGATTTTACTGGCCTTCCGATATTTCATGAATACGCTCCTCCTCATCCTACTCCTCCTCTAGGCACACAAAAACGTAACTGAAATGGTGCTTCATTTTCTTCTCTTCTTCTTGTTTTTACCATACCATAACAGTTTTACGATCAATCCACCTCGGGTAGCACTTACCCATTTGTCCTTGAATGACCTTGTTCCACTGACACACTCGTGTCACCTGGATCCACGTGAGCAACTCTCACTGGAGGCCAATGTGTCAATTGTGTCAAAGTGGACCAAACCAAGTGGCTAACCTGGGTTTGCAATTTGCAATCCATATGCACGGTGGATGGGAAAAACAATCAAAGGTTCACTGTTTCGCATGTTTTATCCATTTTATCATTTTCAGTTGCACAAAAAATGAATAGCTGCCGGAAGATGCGATTGTGTTGTTTGATTCTATATCGATTGTGAAAAGCCCAAAAGCCTCGACAGGACTCGAACCCACGCATAGACGCCACCTACACTTTTGTACAGCACACGCTCTACCAGCTGAGGTACGACGAGGCCACACCGACAGAGTACTCCTCTTTTCTCATTCGAGTCACCCATCCAACTTGCAGAGGTATATGATATCCACCAGGTATCATGTAAGCCGACTGCCGCAACAGGTTTTCCTTGGAATTCACCGAAGTCCACCGAAGGAACATCCAAGGCAAGGTTAATAGTTGCTTCATTATATATTTTATCCAATCTGGCATATGCTTCAGCCTCCACAGTGTTGGTGTACCTAACCCTTGGCCTCGTAGCTCAGCTGGTAGAAAGTTCGCTGTATAACAGCGTAGGCAGCGTCCATACGTTGGTTCAAATCCCACAGAGGTTACTGAACGTTTCACAATCAACATACAAACTTCAAATATGCCAAACAATAATTGGATCATATTTAAGTGATGTGGATTGTGCCATTTGATTAGAATAATTGTGCTACAAATTCTCAATTCACCTGGAAAAGGCACTCGATTTTGATTAGCCCATCGAACGTTGCCTTTCCGTCTCAGAGAATATTTACTACTGATTGATTCCAGTCACATAAGTAGATCGGTATGTGCCGAACCAAGATGAATGTTTTCTCTCTCCTGTTTGTTTTCAATCCAGAAATAACCCTCTAACATGTAGACTACATTCCTTTTTTTCTTGCCCTTATTCGGTTTACTTCCATTTATTGAATGCATAACAATACAATTTTCAGGAAGGGAGAAGCGGTCAATCACAGGGTTGCCATATAACACACAAATGGGGAAAATCAGGCAGTGGTGGTGGGAATCGAACACGCGTGCCCCGGGGTGATAATTTGGTGACGTTACCACCGGGCCACCACCGCCATGATCATAAACTGAACAAAAAATGGGACTATCACTCTGCGTGAAAGAAATTTAAGCCGATGTGTTTGTTCCCACAAACAACTGTTTTGGTCTACCACATGATTTCTAAAGACTTTGGAAGCAGAGGAAATGAATTCTGTCAATGAGTGCAAAGGTTGCCCAGACAGCCGTGCAGAACTCATCAATCGATTGCGTACTGTGGCGTTGGCTACAAAGGGAGCGGGAACCTGAACATTTCTATATTCCGATCGAGAAAATCAATACACGAAGTTGTGGACAAGCATTTATCTGACCTTGACTTGTTTCACGCGGTCAACACATGTCACAACATTCGAAGTGTGAGCACGGTGCACGATCGCACGTAGCCATAAAACAATGTGTTGTGTAATGAGTAACATCGCCGATTTTAAGACGACCTTGTTGCATAGTGCATTCGTCAAAATTCTACATAGTGAATAAACGTTGAACAGTTATTTAACACATTATCTGCACTTCATCAAAACAAGACAACCTGTTTGGGTGGAATAATTAACGGCTTCCTATTTCGCGTAGTTTGCATTCGCGTGCCGATGGGCGGTAACAGCATTAGCTCTTTTGTGTCTGCGAGTGTACATAACAGTAGACAGACTATTGATGAGTCCACTATTGGTGAAAAACCCCTGTCGTTGTCGATAATCACCACAATGTTTGCATTGCAAATAGCATGACAATTAACCACCAATTACAAACGGAAGGAACAATAAAAAAAGTTCATTTCAATAAAAAAAATCGCCTTCAGTAGTTTATTCTTTGATTTAACGACTGAAAACATCCGTCTGTGATTTTTGAACATCTTTGTGTAAACATTCAATCTTTCATTTATTGGTCAAGCTGCCACAAGTTCCTCCCCTCCCTCCGGCCATCACACTGAAGACAACGCAAACTAGTTTTCGCGTTTGTCGCAGCGCATTCAAAATGATTGCGCTCACACCTTTCCTTGTTAGCTGTCAAATTCTGGTGACAAAACTCTGTGCAATCAACATTGTATTCAATTTTGAAAAAGACGAACGGGGTGCTCAGGGGACGAGCGTTTTCGACAGAAAAATATACCAGTTCTAAGTTTGTTTGCATGTAGGTAGTACCGCTATTGTTCTCGTGTTCCACACTGGCGTTCCCTGACTCGAAGCTCCGTAGATTCGATTGTATTGTATTCCGAACGAACCACAAACATGTGAGAAATAATTGTGCTCCCGTTCACATGTTTTCCGTCTACCTACCCTTTGCTCCGCGTGCGAAATGAAATTCTGTTTTCGAGTTGTGATAATAGATTACTGTCTCAGTTTAATGCTTCCCTTTGGATATCACGTGACCAGACAATTGCACAATTGTATATGTGATCGATACATCGGTTCGAAAGGCACAAATCAATATTAAAACGTAAACTCAACAACGTTTCACAAGCCGACGAATGGTCTCCTTAAATCTTAACGACACCTTGCCTATCCTCTCCTCATCTATGATCATTTACCATTTTCTCTGCTCATGTTCAGCNTTTCTCTGCTCATGTTCAGCAAGTTATGTAGGAAGACTGATCAGGCATTTGTCGCAAAGAATCAAGAAGCACAATCCGATGTGGCTGAGTACGGAGATGAGGAAAATGATTACAAGTGCAGTGGTAGAACATCTTGCCGACACGGGTCATCAAGCAAACGAGGACCCATTCCAGATGATCTACAAAGTACCAACAAAGCCATCTGAAGTTGTGCGTCAACGGTGCCTTGCTGCAGCCGAAGCGGTGGCTATTCGCCTACTCAATCCATCCCTTTGTTCTTAAAAGTGGTTCGTCCAGTCACTTCGCCTACCCTGGTCCCAATCTGACATAGGTGACCGAAACGACTGTGACCTTTGTCACGACACATGGGTGCAGACCGGAAATGGAACAGCTCACTCTATCCATCGACAGTGACCATTCCCAAACCACACAAGAACAACAAGAACAACGAAAACTGCCCTTTCATTTCCAAACCCCATATCCCAAGATCACAATCTATCAGTCATATCCATCACATCAGACCATTACTCTATTAGTCCGATGCTGAAGTTATCGAAAACATGTTTTGTTCTCTGCAGTTTGCTTAAATTTCAGAATATACACATTGAATCATTAGGAAACCAGACGGAAGGTGAACACTGGTTTTCTGTGATACATAATTCTCTCTGTACAGATCATAGAAGGGTTTCTTGGAAGTGAAATCTGGACAGCTCATCCCACACCACCACTACCACCTCAAATCCATGCTACCTTATCTGAATGACCTTTTGATCTAGCCTGCAAATGTGCCTCTACTAATAACAAGCACTTAAATGATCCCTACAGGCCTCCGTATGAATCAATGAAAAATAAAATAATGATTGGCCTTCGAACATACATTCCAAATGAATATTATTCACAATATCAGTCGGAACTCTATGGTTTGATTACCGTTTCATGATTAAAATATTATGATGTCACCGTCAGCGTAGTGTAGGCCTCTATCGAGAGCGAACAGGAAGTGAACTAATTTAAAACAAGGAACTTGTCAAGGTCACACGAAAATACTGCACTGATAGATTGACGCCATCCACAGCAGACTCGCTATCTTCTCGCCGGATTTCGTCTACCCGCCCCCGCCGCCAGATAGCTGTTTGTTGAACATGTGAAAGCTCCCGCTGTGAAGTGATGTGTCTCGGGCGAGGGGGATGTGTGCTTGTTTACGCCGAGTTTATTCGCTCAATCACCTCCTGCTGATAATCCATCCTGGCTGCTACTCGCCGTAGCAAATATCACGATGAACATATGCGTGAATCGAAGCATGTTTGTAGTATTCCTCTATAGCACAGTAGGAGGTTACACAAAATAGTTATTAAACAGAAAAGCAAAACAAAACGCCATCGGACAAATACTTCAGTTTGTGAAGAAGTACAGGTAAACAAACTACAGAACCTGAAACAAGTGAATCTAGATGGAATATGTGCATCAAACCTATCAGCCACGTTGGTGACATAAAGTTTGCAGCCAACAAAAGGCAATAAACAAACGGGAAAATTCCGTCTTTTTTTAAATTTTCTTGATGGACTGGTTACGAGTGTTTTGCAATAAGAAAATAGACATGCCTCTGGTTTCATTCGGGATGGGCATGCTTCTTCCAGCAGATCAGACGGGGATTGAACGGGTAAAACAGACCTCAATTGTTCAAGTCCCGCAAAAGTCAAGTTAAGCTTTATACACCCAGTAGGATGGATTTTCAGAGTGATTCAAAGGTGAATGAATTGTGCGGTTTCTAAACTTAGCGTCTGTCAATTCACAGTATGTGTGAATTCTTCCACGGGCCTCGTGTTTTTCGTCCCATTCATTCTATTATCGGTTGGTGTTTGTTTATGCAATACGATGGAATCATTTCTTCTTGAATCATCGATCAGCATTTACCGAGAGACTGTTGATTTTGAAATAAACTTGAAGAGCGAGTGGGGAGCGTAATAAGGGGATGTCGTTGGACAGTACATCACCTCAGGATGTGTATCACATGACACACTATCGAGTTTGTGTTCGAAGTGACCGGGTGGGACTCTTCTCTGATCCTGCTCGGTACCAATGCTTCTATAAATGTTTTATTACCTCATCTGTACTTTGATAGACATCTATCCACTCCGAAGATTATCCAATGCTGTTTTTGGAGCAGTCACCTTTTTAATCACAGTCAAGAGAGCTTGTGGTAGGCGGCACGCCAGAAGGAGGCTCGAGTGGATAACAGGTCGATATTCCGCACCACCATGCCAGTGCGACCCCTTACGTCCCGTGCAATATTTCCGCAAGACATGGTAGAAACCCACGCATATACTTGAACTAACCATCCGGTAGTTGAACAGCTTTCGGATCTTCGAGAGTTAATCTTTTCTCAAAGATTTTGTTTGATCCAGATTGGTTCTCGGGCATTTGCTATTGGATAAAATTCCGTGGACAGAGTTGGTTGATTGTAAGCTTTATAACTCTCCGTTGTTCGAAACACCAGTTCTGCTTATTCAGAATCGTGCTTTGTAGCTTCCAGTGCACCCAAAAAATACAATACAGCTTACTTTCATTAAATGTTTGAATTACCAAATCAAATATTCTCTAGCAATCTGTTAGTAAACTTCAAAAATAATTCGCCATCAATGTGAATGAAATAATCCAGATGGGATTTCGAAATTCGTCATCCAATTCAATTAAGTAGCCAAGACAGACAGACATCTTGAAATGATTCCCGGATATCTTGAAATGATATTGGGACAACTTGAATTGCAAAAGATATAGTATCTCTGTGACCTGATCTAGCTAGCATAACAGGTTAATTAGACATGACTTATTTCTGATAAAGCCGTGCTGAGCGTCACTAAGTAATGCATACTCTAACAGGCGGTTACACAGATGAGCCCTGATTAGCTTTTACATGCACTTGCATAGAATACTAGTCCAGCTAAATGGGCTGTAGTGTTATAGGTTAGTTCTACTACTGCCTTTGTGTAAAGCCACCACACGGGCAGTTTTCCAGTCGACCGGGAGTAATACCCTGTTAGAGAGGTTTTTGGAAAAACATCATTGAAAGGGCCTCTGAGGTTTTGGCAAGTGGTTTCACGATGACGGGTGATATACCATCTGGACCCGGTGCATTATTTATGTCTAACTCCCGTAATTCCTTCGGAATATCTGCCACAGATATTTTTAGGTCTGTTTTGCTCGGTGGAAGAGAGGACGATGGTCTGGATTCTATTATGCGACCTATGAAGGCTGGTAAAATAGTTATCTAGTACTAATACCTTGTTTTGGTCTTCTGTTGCAATAGTGTTTTTTCCAGTATCAATGCATCTATGCTGTCCTTCGGATTGAGCTTCGATTGGACGTACCTATAGCAACGTTTTCGGTTGTCGCTTGACTTTTGCAGCCAGCTTCATGTCATACTTCCTTTCGTCTGCTCGTATAAGACTGACGGGCCTAATTAATCTGGGGTGTGTAATCCGTCCATACCAGCCGAGTGATGACATCCCTATACTGTCCCAGATTCCGTTTTTTCCCCTAAAGTTGTCCTTGTTGCAGGAGACCACCATGGATACCTAGCATAATCTTTCCAGATTTAAGAGGCATGAAAATATCTTATCTTTTTGGTCTAGCTGATCCAGCTGGCACAGGAGGATGTGACCCGGGTAAATCGTGCGTCCAAACGGTTGTGTTGTCCGTTGATCTTAAGCAGCTTCCAACACTGCGAGTCAATATGTTTCGTCCGAAAAGCAGATGGTGAGGTGCAGTATGACGTCTTAGGCAACGGAACTCGTGACGAATAGACAATTACCTTTAAACTGTTTCAGAGAATGCAAAAGCCCAACAACCATCTCAGTCCTTTGTGTGGATTCGAACATTTGAGCTAATTACAACCTCCTCCTCAGTTAGGCTGTTCCAATATGGTTTTCCGTGACTTGTAAAACACTTAGCTCGGATGTCCAACCTTACAAGAGCTGTGTCCCGTAATACAACCTGAATGGAGTAAATGAAACGTATCAACAAAATTGAGACGAGTGAGAACGTTTATCATTTTATAACCTCTATGAGGTTCCGCTCTGGTTCTTCTTCTTACCAACAACAACAGATTAAGCTCCTTGAACATCTGTTCACAACTGTTGCTTCTCTGTCCCACCAGCATCTTTGTAGCCAGACGTTGCACTTTTTCTGGGCATTCAATGTCTTTCCGAAAGTAGGGTGTCCATGCCTGAACAAAATACTACAACTGTAGCCTAAATATGACCTCATGTAGAGGGAGAAAAACCTCGGATCTCCTATACATAATCCTGGACTGTAACCGAAGCTGTTCAGTACGAGCTATGTTGACTGCCCTCTGACACTGCTGTAAAGACTTGAAGTTATACGTAATGATGACTTTCAGGTCCTTTACTTCTCTGACTCTGTTGAAATCAATTCTATTCTGATTGCCGAGCTCAACTCCTGCAGTGAGAAGCTAGAATTTGGATTATTTCAGAGGAAGATCCCACTTTTCGGAACAACTTATAACAGCTTGTAGACTCTGCTATACATTTGTTCCCGCCACCTTGACGTGATTCGTGAACGGGTTGCTGATTTCTCCTAGCAAGTCCCTATGCACATTGGGAACATTAGTGGGCCTGTCACTGAGCCCTGAGGCATGCCGCTAGTCATGATTTCCGGCACCGATAAATGCGTACCAACCTTGACCTGGACGTTGCGGTCGTCTAGAAAGCAATTTACCCACTCTCTTATTTGTCTTCCGATTCCCAGGATTTGTAGCTTTTGGTCTATCCCCTGATGACTTACGAAGTCGAAGGTATCAGTAAAGTTCAGATAGCAGACTTCAATATGCTGCTCCTCGTCTAAGCATCGTGTGACTTCATTGAGTAAGACTAGTAGATTTGATAATCAGGATTTACGCTTAAAAAAGCCATCTGGAGCTGGTGTTAGTAGCACATGCTTACGTACTATCCTTTCTAGGCATTTGCNCGTTGGACGTACGTCAGACTTACTGATCTGTAATCCTCGGCCTCCTGCTTAAACCCGAATTTGTGCAAAGCAACTACCTTTGTTCTGTTCTAATCTCCCGGTATCTCGCTATTGGTCGGAGGCTCCTGAAGTAACCCCGCGAGACGTTTGGCAATAGCGGGGTGAATGACATCCGGTCCCGTTCGTAAAATGTGTCCCTAAAGAAGCTAAATAGATTGATGAAGCCGGTACGGACAGAATACGGATCTGGTGACGATGACTGCCTGAATCTGAGCTAGTGACATCACATTCCATGGTACGGATTGGTGATTTGAAAAGTAAATGAATTGAGGTTGGACGTAATTCGGAAGAAATAGACACACAAATGAGGATTTATTGCAGCACTAACCAGTGTTGTATTCCAGTACATGTTAACGCTGAAAGCTGTGAATTTGGAGTAGCTTCGACGCACTCCAATTGACACGTTGAAATCTGTTCACCCGCAGCTGCTGTCAGTATTTGCGACTTTATTCATATACAGCGGGGGATGACGTAACCCATGTTCTCACAACTGTCAGCATGATCGATAGACAGCGCGGTGCCTTTTGATGACATGTTGGTACCAGCACGTGTCTCACGTCTGTAGTTGAGACCTGTGTCCCTCTTCTGATGTAGTTGATTACCATTCATTCCACATTTGTTCTTGTGTGAAATTGTTTATAACGACCTTTCCACTTCCACTTTGAACTCTCGTTTGAGCCGTTCAGCTTCACACTATTTCCTCTGGGGTATTCGTTGTCCCACAAAGGAGCACTTCCGATAATCAGTCATGCAGATGGACCGATTGACGGTGATTTGTCGGTTTCCTCTTTTAACTACACTGTTCTTTGGTCTGACGGTGCCTAGTCAGTGGCAAGACTCGATATCCCGTTCCATTCTGTCCCATGTTGCCTGGCTTTTGAACCGGATTGTTCATAACTAGAATGAATGCAGAGTACCGAACTCGTGTTCTATTTGTCTAGACTTCTGCGCTTCTTTTTATCACCGAACGTCAATCCAGTGAATAGATCTCCAGTTGGGTCGATGAATTCGCACTGCTGATGAGATCCAAACAGATCGAAACAGCTATCCAGTGCTTCCTAGCTTTTCAGTTCACGCTTCATTTGTAATATATACGACAAATTCCCATTTGAAAATGAGCCAAATCCTCCATTACTCACTTGGATAGAGTTCAATTCCGAACCTGAATTTGGAAAGCAAAGCTATGGTGGAGAAAAATATACTCATACATATATATATTTGTATTTGTCTAGTCATTCATATACTACTTATTATGAAATATTCCATAAAGATGCTCACGTCACATTGGTTGTCGTTGGTAGCATCTAACTCACCATCAAACCATCGAATCATATTATTGATTATTCAGTGAACTGCCTCTGAAAGAGCTGTCTATCCAAAAATCACGCGGTATTGCAAACAAGTTTATTGTGTCGAATATATATATATATATATTATACATCATATATATAACTTTTTTGCTCAGCTCAATAGGTCACGGCTACAATCGGTCTAAGCAACAATGAAATGAAGCTACTGCAAATGCATGTTTCGTTTCAAAGAAATAATGTGTGTTGATATACCTCTCGAATTCGCTGTCTATCATCGGGCAGAATTCTATTGAAAATGAAAAGCAGCGATTCACTGCACCCACACAGTGAAAGCCAAACGTGAAACCATATATGTACATGAATGGACAAGGTGATCCAAATACAATATAATTCTTAATTGGCATTGTGATTCAGTAAACGCGTCGGACTTCGACTCGGTTGTCTATGGGAATCGAAAAACGTAGGGTTTCCTATCGGAAGCTTTGCGACTGACCTCCGGTAGATTCGTGAGTCGTAAATGCGTGAAACCGGGGTACAGGCAGTTGAAACAGCTTTGGTGAATCTGCCTCTCATTAGCTGATGATGGGAATCTGGGTGGAACACGTCACAATCCCGGTGAAATCGAGTTAAGTCTTCCAGTGCGCCCGTCCAACAAACAGTCAGGTATGGACGAATTCCGTTGGCGTCACGGAGCTTGGTGTGGAGATAAAATCGGTTGGATACTGGGTGCTGTCTTACTACTCTATACAGCTCTGTTAATTTCGTATAGTCAGTCCAAGGAGAAATCTCAAATCACCTATTGTCCTCCCGAAAGGGCATAACAGTTACATTGTGATATCTTAGGTTTTCTATTCAAAATAGGGAGATCACTTGAATAAAAAAAGGATATTTTCACCGTCTCATGCTTAAGATCCATTTTGTGAGTATGCGTTTGAAAGAACAAAGCAGATTTAAAAACGAATAAATATAGACAAAAAGATACAAGCCACAATGTTTCCCGAATATTCACTTATTCCATTGTTTGATTTCCGAGAATAGAGAGAGAGAGACTACCTGACTACCGGGACTCCGTTTGTGAATCACATGGGAGATGGATTTGTCGTTGCTTTTACCCCCAAAACAGCGCTACTCCATCCCATCCGGATTGTGTACTATGTGACATTTTCCGGTGTCACACATGGCTTTCAAACCGTCAGCTTTAACGCTGAACTCACTGCTTAATTTTTGCCTGTGCTATTTTCTAACGTCACGTGATTTTCGTGAACGTTATCATCCTGTTATTGATTTGATTTTAAACAAATGAATACTGGATCAATAATTCACTTAACTACTACACGAGTTCAATGTTCGCAAAAATAACAGCTTCTCAGATTTGGTATATGAATATTGGGGCACGGAAGAAATGAATCCATAAAACTTTTAATCAATTTTGTATAGCATAATCGGTTGTCATAATCGGTTCACCTTTGCTGAAACGATCGACTGATTTGTGTGCACCGGTCAAGTTACTCATCACTAGACAAATTAAACTGCGTTGACTATATAGATTGAATAATGACCGCGATAGCCGGCATCTGTGTGTGTGTAGATCATAGGTTTCAGGAAATGGCTTATAAATTATCACACAAATGTGCCTACTGAGACGTAAGGCCAATCCCCTAAATGCCGGCGCAAATGGGAAAACAGACGTTTTGCGCACCGTGATCCCACGTGCAACTGCATTTCACCACGATAACTGTGCTACCGTTTTTGTCCAGACTGGGGAAACCAGACTGTAGTGGTGGATCAGTTGTGGAAATCGTGAATGTCAAGTGAA
>UZAN01040083.1:40286-51069 GCA_900618425.1 Echinostoma caproni | reverse complement strand
AAACCCCCCCCCCCGCCTTGTGAAATAGTCTGTATTCAGCTGTCCGCTTTCCCGTGGTCTGGTGGGTTTTGTTAAATTCCAAATCACGAGACACTACTTGTCGGTGTGGCTGATTTGGATTTACCGGAAATAATGCTCAGAAGAATTTTCTTAAGTGAGTTAAGCTGATTCTACACAGTCAGTAATGATTTCATTGCAATCTCTTTTGACTTTCCTCATTCACTATTCAGTAAGCGATTAAAACAGAAAAATTTGATTTTTTCGCTGTTTCGATCAAGCAAAGTTTTAGGATGAAAATTTCGTTGGTGTTGCGACGCTTCAAACATGTAAAAAGTTAGTAAAAAATCAATCATTATAAATTGAATAAAAACCCAAAAGAATCCTTGTTTCTCTGGTGGAACTCGTCACAATCTACTCATCTTTAGTCTGTTAAACATTTTCATTGGATTCAGTGGTGCATCTTATCACAGTGTGATATATTTACATGAATAAGAATCACTGAAACGGGCATGTTTTCCACCGTCTGTTGCCTTGTTTAAAATGTCGTCTAGGCGACTATATTGTGATGATCCTAGCCTACGACATGACGCATACCACGGAGTCATACCTTACAGTTTTCGGACAACTGTGATTAATCAAGCTTCCCCGGTGACGTCAACGAAGCACGTACATGTCACAACTTCTGGAATATAAATCATATGCCGATTGTACTAACCAATCAGTAATTGTGCGGCCCCAACCGAATCTGAACAACCCCAGAAATAACTAGCACGCGATTGGCAGAGGCTTGGATAACCAATGAACTTGTTTTCCGCATATTATTTAATTCATCCGACTCCTTTCAATGCACGAACTGCTATTCTTGTGGCCTTTCGATTCGTCTTTGGGCGTCACAAGCGCGCTTGTAGTGTGATGCGGATCAATGCATGGCCTGACGGGTTCCTCCCGCTCGGTCCTAACATTTTCAAAGGTAGAAATGTTTTCATAATTGCATGTTTTTGACAAACCATTACATTCACAATCCCTGATTAGGTTGTTGTCTGAGCTGATTCTGGAAGCATCAAATAGAACGCTCCACTCAAAACCAGTTAGTTGTCTTTATTCTGTTTCAGTGCATCGATTAGATAATCCGCTAACGCGGATACCTGTGTATCTAGTGATGTTGTCATCAATGGTCAAGTGTGACGCTCGATTCGAGTGATCGTCAAAAATATTACCGACCATCTACTCCGAGTTGAATGAATAACCCTCGATGAAGCTTCTCGACCGGTATACATGCGTGTCTGTAGCCTATATAGTTCAGTTGTGACTGCCGGTGCTTTCGTTCCGTCCTCAGGGGGAAATATTATCGATGTAACAACCTGGCTGATTTGTTTTAAACTAGGGTGCCGCTGGATCCTCCGTTCGGCCTACCGAAAAAACAGGTCTGTATCCTGAATGAGATGTGAAAATCCTGCGGCTGCAAAAAATTGCTAGTATTATGGGATGCGAGGTCGAGGTCGAGGTCGAGGTGAGGACTGAGTTTTCTTAACCTCTACCCCGTGGGAAATTCTCAGTTCAACCAACCAAACCACATTACAATATTTCTGCGTTTTCATTATAGTAAGGCAAGTTAACTTGATCGAAACAGCGGGAGCATGCAAATGTCTAGTCATTGTTAGGCATTCATTGTCCACCGACCGTGGCATTAAGATGTCCAGATATTTAAACCACCGCGATCAGTGAATACGGACGGAACAGATGGGATTCAACTAACTGCCTCAGTTTCAGTCTCCCCAGTGCCGTTGATGTGAATCGAAACATGAAAGATATCGTATCTGTCTAGCACGATAACGTTTAACATCTTTTTACTGTCTATCATTTTCCGATAGCCCATGCTGCATTACCGAACTAATCAATTCATCAACTTGAAATAATAAACGAACATTATTTAAGATATCATCCCTTGCAGGGTATCACGCTACTCACTCAGACTGTGCGCCCGATGATTAGTCACCTGTTTTGTCGACCTATTTAATTCACCGGATCGGTTTTATTATCGCTCTCCCATCGCCACTCCACCTCTCAGAATAGTGAACCGCATTTTTTGCTCACATATACCTACAACAAACTCTAACGTGACCTCTCTGATTAGGGTCACGTGGCATGTCCCCAAACGTGTAAACAATTTTGGACCTCGGCCAGTTTCATGGAATTTTAATGGGGATTCGTACTGACAGTCGATTATCAAGACAGTAGTGCAAGTTATCCACCGAATACACCTGAAGTGGATGGGGACAATTGTGTATGTACCTTGACCGTGCAATCTCTCATATGAGACGAGGACGGTAGATCTCATTCGCATAACAATTACATCCTCGACACGAAGACAGCTAAACTCGAGTTTTTCTTAAATCATACTGAGAGAAATATTTCCAAACCTTCGTGACCACATGAAAAGTTAATTATGTATGCAAGAATGAAGTTTCCGTGGTTTCTATGACCACTCAACCTTGTTCATATGCAGTGGAAAAGATACCACATATACGAATATAAATGAAATGAAAGGTATATGGAACGGACTCACAGGAAGATTGTCCGGGGTGGTTGATGGATTTTGTTCCTCGGAAGTGTGGCTTCGGTTGATAATGTACAGTGTGGAGCTGAAAGCGATTGCTGCGATAGTGAAAGGACTGTTTTACAATAACTGCTGATGATGTACGCGTAATGCTTCAGCAACACTCGGAAAACACGCGTGTAGTCACGAATAAAGTTTTTTACTGTGTTGTGCTTATGGTCCTCATTAAAACAAGCTGTACAGTATAGTCATATTAAGTTGATAAAAACTTGGGACACCACACACAAACTCATATATATTTTTGAGACAGAAAAGGCCATAAAATAATTTAATGTGAGGACTGTCACATTTCAGTCCGTGTCATTTGACTTGGAAAGTAGTAAAATTTATAGGCTGGGCACTGGGAAAAGTGGAATTCAAGTTACGCGCGAGGGGTAGTGGAGAACCCTAATACTGATTGTTTGTTCTGTATCCAATGCAAACTGAATTATGGTGACACTATTCCGATTTGGAATGCTGTTGAATTGGTGTTTTTGTGTTCTCAATGTTCAGGGGAGAGACAATCAGTGCAATGTCACCACACGACGTTCTAACTTTTCGGATTGAAATAGTTATTTATTGAAATTCCCATTCACTGGTAAGTTGTTCATTATTGTGGTGCCATCCTAACTTTGCAGATAATTACCGAAATACCTCGGTAGTGTGTAAAACGGTGGTCGAATTAGACAGCCGTAAGCAACGCCCATGCGTTGGGTTCGAATCGCATCGAGGCTCCTGAATTTGTCATGAGTCAAATGCAAAACTTAAAAGTACCAGAAAACAGTTGGTTATTACGGTCACCACCAAAACGTCTGCTCTGAGCGCGAACTTATTAGCATATTATTCAAATTTCACACACCTATAATACAGTAACCGAACGACAAGAGTAGTATCCCAATAATTGAGGAAATTTCCGCAGAAAGCGCACCAAAACTTTTCACGATCAGTAGCTTCAATTGGGCAACACTAATCTCATTTGAAGCTCAGGGAATGGAGTAAATTCGAGACGAACAGGACTCGAAATATCATTGCAATGATTCTATGTTGAAGGTTGTAGGTGAGCTGCGTTAAACCTCAGCCAAATGAACACCCGGAATGATTTTCCGTGTTTTTACAATGAGTAGTTTATGAATGCGATGTGAACTGGTTGCCGCTTCTTTATCATTTAAGTTGGGTAATCCATATTTCACTTCTCCGCAGTCAGTCACGATCACAAATGAAATACAGTGGTAGTTGTAAAGCTAGCAGTTGGTGAATATATGATGTCAGATAGCTATTCCTGTTGTTCAGTTCACAATCGTTTTGAGCGGATAAACTTCGCGTTGATCACAATATTCATCACGTTGAAGCCGCACGCCATCGTTTTGGTGCCATTTGCTAGTCTTTTATGATCCTGATCATATTCCTCAATCACCGCAGTACCGAGGAAGTATTCCTCACAATTCCGTCCAATTGTCTGCATCTGAGTTGTTTTNTGAGAGGCTCCTGATTTAACCCTATACAAAAAAAGTTTATTGCCGGTGATCCACATCAGTTTGCATACACCCATTCCCGAGGAGCTCTGGATATCTTTGATTTTTTCTACTATTTTGTTGTTTTATCCCAACTTGATTGAAAAACCAAGGCTGTCCTTATACGTTCTCTGGACTATGGTGACGCCTTCTACACGATTGATAGGCAAGCATCGCTAAATACCCTTTCTTCAGGCGGCGTTCAATCTCAAACGATTGATGTCTTCGCCAACTATTTCACACACTACGAAGGTCATACTTCTCACAATGCCTACCGCAAGGCGCTATTTTATCCTTTTGTATATTTCCACTTAAACTTTCTCTATGTATTTGGGCAGTTATTCTGCACTTCGTAAAAATGTGAGAAATATAGTATTCAGACTACCCTATCCTACCTCATTATTCCAGACCACTCGGCACGATGAATCCCACCGAGGTTACTGAACTTTTCAGAATCTCAACACAAAACTTCAATCTAACAAACAACCATTTGCACAACTACCTTGGTCTTATTTTGAGCCGTAATCTTACAAGGTTGAACCAAATAAATCACGGTTTTACGTTTTACATCCTAAATCACTCCCTATCCTTATTCACAACACAAGAAACTCTGCTTTTGCTTGTATTCTATTTCATTCGCTTTACGGCGCTCCTATTATCGTCCCCGGTATCTTTAACGTAGACCTAAACTCAGTTCCGGATACCTCAAGTTTTTGTCGGTATGTTCAGTTCAGTTCAGTTTGTACAACCATTAACCGCGCATATTTGTGCGCCGGTTTTGAATAGGAGAAGAAAGGAAAGTTGAAAGTGGAGTCGAACAGAAAATGGAGAAGTTCAGTGGTCTAAGATTGCAAAGAAATTGAGAAGATGCACGAGCGCCACTGTTTACGATACCCAGCCATATCACTCAGTATCTCTAACCATCGGTTACGATCATCCCGAGGTCCCCAGCCAGGGAGCTTAACAGGACCTATGTGATCCAGTCTCCAGGTTAGGGTTTCCATACCCTCCTGTCAGGTCTTAGCTTGACCATCTTTGGCTTTTTTCCACTAGATGTCTCCTTCGGCGAAAATCGCTCGCCGTGGAAGACACCAGTATGTACCACGGGAACACCCGGTACACAATGTAGTGTTGCCTTACCGTCTCAAGTCTTTTGAAACATTCCTCGAGAGGATTTTGTCTGATTGTTCCCATCCTCAATATCCGTTTAGTCAGTGCGTTTCCTATTTAGTCACCGGTTCCAGTTAAAAGTCTTATAGAAGCAGGCAATAAGGCATGCAGAAGCTCTTTCGTCCCGTATCTCACCCGATTTCTCACAAAATATAAACGTGTCGCGGAAAATCTGTGCAAAATGCTAAAATGAACCAACCATTGTTTTGCTAATGTTGCTATCCGTTTCACTTTACTTTTAATTGCTGTATTAAATAGTCCATTTTTCTTGTTGATACACTGTGGTTATACGGTTGCTGAATATCCACCCCTCGGGGTGTGCAAAGCGCTTTCTTGACGTGCGTGTGTGGTTGGGTATTCAACTTAAAATAAATCAATGATATTTTACTTTTCAGATAATATTTTTATAGAATATCCGGGTTCAGGTGACTGATTGAAGTGTATTTGCATGTGCAATGTTTGAATTTTAATAAGTACCAGGTACAAGCCAAACAGATGCACTTTCGATGCTGTCTATTCAGTGATGCGCTTTATCTGCAGTTTTTTAGATGATTCTCAAAAGTCTGTGCGTTGTGTTTTCCTTAACTATTGTTCCGATTTCGATTCCGTTCCACGATCTCTTCTCCTGCGAAATTTACAGTCATTCGGTTGTCCCACCAACTTCCAGTCAGGGTTTAAAGATTATTTCACAGGAAGGATTCAAAGTACGAATAGCACTAATTCAAAAGCATTAGTGAATGAGTCCGAAGTCCTTCAGGGTGTTGTGCTCTTTCCCTCCTTATTTCCAGCTTTCGTCAGTGGCTTACTTTCAATCACACCAGCCAAGACCTTGAAATATGCTGAGTATGTGGTCTGACACTGAATCATTTTCTGACAGTTTAGCACGAGTGCAATGTTTCTTGAACCAATCAGATCTCCATTCGATTACTTCTAAATGCTTTGAGTGCATGTTTAGTCTTTCCCGATCCGAATATCCCTTGGAACCCTCAGTCAGCAATTCAGTACCCGTCACCAGAACACATATCACCAAATACCTAGACGTCAGCATAGATAACAATCTACGGTGGTCCTCTCATGTGCTAGTTTGTGTTGGTAGACAGTGTCGCTCATCCTCCCAGATGCGTAACCTACGACAACTTAGAGTGGATCAGGCAATGATGTCTTCATTTGTTTATCAATGCATTTTTCCTTTCATACTTTATTGTTCGCCCGTTATTTTCTCTGGACTATTTAGAAAAGATTTAATTTCTCATCGTCACGGTTTAGTAATTATCAGTTGTTTCTTCTATTCCTTTAAACACCCTGATCACAAAATTGCATATCACTTAATGTGAGAATTTCGCTCATAAAATACTCAGTGACCCCAGTCATCCACTCAATCCCGATTTATCTGCTTGCCGTTCCCACGCGCTACAACCCGATCCACTTTTCGCTGCTTACCCTCCAGCATGAACATTTATTGCAACTCAACGTTTCCCTATCTGGATCATATTCTCACTGACACGGTGAGGATCCGTAACGAACTAATTTTGAATTGACAACGGTGAACTCCAGTTTAAGTTGTTTCATTATTGTATATGAATTTTCATTTCCTTTTTCTTTCGCTTGTAAAGGGTGACCACATTTTTGACTGGAATGTAGGCACAGTTGCCCGTACAAGTCATCTATAATACAATGTAATACAATCTGAGCTAAGCTTATCCTTTGAACATTCGTGTTTGGTTTCGTATGCGACGGCAGCTTTTGCTGGCAAATGATATCTGTCTGATTAGGGTACCGACTGTCGTTCATGAGTGGTGGCCCGGTGATAACGTCACCAAATTATCGTCCCGGGGATGTGTGTGTGTGTGTGTTTGAATCCCATCACCACCGTCTGGCTTTCCCCATTGTGTGTTGATTGGCCGCTTCCTCCTTCTTGAAAATTGTATCTTTGTATGTTCAGTGAAAGGAGATAAAGTGAAAAGAAAAAAATCTGGACAATTTCCCTTCATCACGCTTTTCCAGTTTACGGATTTTTTGGCATCCGATCTGTTGTAGTAGAACAGGATGCGAGTCAGATTGTGATTGAGAAAACAAGAGCCCCTGGGACACTTCAACAAATAAACTACAGTGGAAACTAAGCAAAGCAGGGGACTAGAACAAAGCGGCGCAGTTACCGATAATAAATGTCTTTTTAATTTCTTTTTTAGTTATTGAATATACAAATGTAAGGTCAACATTCAGGCAGGGGGGGCGCGGTCATGCAAAGGCTACCTGGGAAGATGGGTGGCGGTGGAGCGATTCGAACCCTAGACTCCCAGATCACAAGTTGGCGAATACCGCCAACGAAAAACTCTCCTTCACTCATCGACCCTCGGAGCGATTCAAAATGAAAGTTCAGTCTGGTCGTTATCGCTTCTTTCAGACCTTGCTTTGTTGTGTTTGGGGGACGCGGGGTTACATGTTGTGCAACCCATCTGGATCACCTTTTTGTTTCCGATGAACCTCCCTGTTAAAGCTAACATTCACTAAAAAAAGCAAATTCAATCTAATTCATGTGATGTGATTAAGCGGTGAACACATTTTGGTTCATTTGTGCATTCCTCAAAACGATTATATAAATCAAATATTTACTAACAATATGGAGTTGTTTCAAAAGTGACAATAAATGGCACACGGTCATCAGTCCAAAGATCAATAATACAACGCTCTAAATGAAACAACCGTGACCAAAACAGGTGAGGTTTCAAAGAAGATGGACATGCAGCCACAGACCGGAATCAGGCATAACTTTGTCCAATGAATGATCTTTTATTGTTGACAGTAAGCGTTAATAAATTCCATTCAACTTGTTTAACGCCCCTCACCGGGTCGGGGTGAGGGGTGGGTGGGAGGCAGTTTTGTCTTTTCGCAAAGATATCAGTATGTTAAGTTGGGAGGAAGACAGTCGACGACATCACTCAATAGCTCGGGCGTTCTTCAATGTGCTGTCCTAACATCCTCTCTGTGTCTCTCTGCGTCTCATTCACATTTTAAGTATGCAGATGACATCGCCATTTCTATTTCCGTATCTAACCAATCACAACTGGTTGAATATAACATGAACCTATCCCACCTCGTTTCATATTTCACTTCATCTGATCTTAATCTTAATCCTGAAAAATGCCTTAAATGTATTCTTACTGTTAACCGTTCCGACAATGTACAGATTCATTGAAAACGGATGAGCAAGGTCAGCCATGTGAAGTATTTAGGTGTCACACTTGAAAGTAACCTTTGCTGGTCCTTACATACCCAAACTGTTGCGCGCAAGTTGAAAGTTCTCTCTTTTCAGGTAAGAAGACTGCGCCACTTCTGTTCTGACGTGTCGGTGATAGACGCTTTCGTTCAACAATGTGTTCTTCCTATACCTTTTTACTGCTCCCCAGTAATTTCCCCTGGTTTGCTAAAGGCTGATTTCAAGTTTCTGGAGCGTGGCCCCTCAGTAGTCAGTTGTGTCTTCCAAGTTCTGAATAACAACATGCGTAATGCCCATATTGCTGCATGCTTGAATTTTGCTGACATTATTCTATCTGATTGCACCTATCCTCTACACATTTACCTGTGTGCATGCAAATCCCACCTATTCTAAGTACAAAATTATCCTGTCTGGCATATCTGTATACAGAAACTCTTTGCTACCCTATCTTGCCCGAATACTGACAGACAAGGAAAGTGTTCGTTCTGAGCTTTCTTATACACTTAGTAATTAACCCATATTTTTGTAAGTTTTACATCCCACTGTTTTTACCATTTTAACAGAATTGCAACGGTGGTCTATTTTTTGCTGAAGGCTTGTTTATAACTCACTAAAGATTGAATACAATACAATAAAATACAACAAATTTTGTTTTGTGTTATTGAAGAAAACCATCGATTCAACCCGTCCGTCTCAAGCCCTTAACATTGAAATCATTACAAACAACGTTTCTGGATCATTTGGTTACAAACTCGCGGGAATTCGCTTCTCCTTTTTTCCCGATTGGTACACAAGGGCCGGACAAAAACAAGCATGAAATCATTCAGTGACGGGGCCATGTGACGTTTGTCAACAACGGGAACTTTCCAAAGCGCTCGGTTCCAACTGTGAATGACACACACGGTGGTATTAAGTCGGAATTTGATGAAATTCAACGCTTCTCTTCCGGAATTCCGACAGGAATAACGACTTGACTAGCCCTCACACACACACACACAAAGTGTTCCTTATTGTCCTGACTGTAGGTCCAGTATCCAGCCCGTACTTATTCTCGTCCGATGAACTTTATCGTTGAGAGAATAGTACAACCATGAGCGGAAAGGTTATAAAGCATTACGTATTACGTGTGATTCAAAGTTATGAATTGCAAAAAATACGCTACTCACTTGCCCACCGAGTTAGCGATCGCACTGCTTCATACGTGTTCATAGGTGTGGTTACCCTCGGGCTAAACGGAACTGAATGCTACCAGGCGCGTCCCCGGGTTGTGAATGATAGGGGGATACCTTCAACGAAGAAGGTTAGCTGTGAATAGGTTGTGGCATGCCGCAACAAATAAGCAGGGGTGAACAAACAGGGACGGCACTACTAGGGTGTGGTGGGTTTCAAGCTGGTCACCTGTTTAAAAGCCGCATAAGCCCAGTGGTGGTGTCGTGACAAAGGTCGATGTGACTGGCCTTCAAAAACTAAAGGCATTGATGCCCTCACTTCCGAGGCGAGGGATTACTTCCTGTTGCCTTGCCGTTCGCACTTGATTGTACAAAAGCTAGAGGTGAGGCCCAAAAATAATTAAAAAACCGCCGAGTAACGCTAAGGACGTCTCACGTACCAAACACCCAGGTAACTTCACGATCATGATCATGTCTGGAGCTGGCTTATCCTTCCCGAGGAGCCAGTTCACAGTAAAGTAAAAGTAAGGTAATGATAGCACGATGCATGTTTGGCAGCTTGTTGCGATCCCCTCTGACGCCAGACACCGTAGGCACTGGACACTATGGTTGAAAATGGGTTAAAACCTCCCAACCCCGGTCACTTGTTGTCAGACACCATAGTTATAGTGCGATTGAAATTGCTTTCCTGACGTCATCCAACACAAAGGCAACTAGTTTGGATGCATTACTAGTTCTATTGTGTCATTTATTCATTAGTTCATTCATTCATTAATGAATTGATTCAGTCGATTGAACATCACATTACAATTGGTCTATTCGTCGATCGTGTGTCGACGTACGGGCTGTGGAGCATGTGATAACTGCTTTGGAACAGATAGGTGGCGCGGACTATTTACAAGAGCGTGTTTACCAATAGATTTGTGTGAGTGTGAGTGTNGTGAGTGAGTGCTTTTCAGCTATTCGGCATAGTTGAAATGTAAACCGGGGCCGGGTATTGGGTTGTAAATGGTTCGGGTGAAGCAAAGATGAACGGTCGAAAGGTCACGTGAACTGACAAGCAGACACATGGACAGTTGGACGAACTCATCGTAGTGGGTGCGGTGGGAGGTCAGGGGGG
>UZAN01040083.1:0-23242 GCA_900618425.1 Echinostoma caproni | reverse complement strand
GGGGGGGGGGGGCTGGTTACAGGAGATCGTTTATCCTCGCGACACGTAGCAGACAACTAGAGTTCACTGCGAGTCTTTTGAACCATTCAGTAATGGACCATTTCCAATGGACGACATTGTCTGAATTGTTTTGTTTCAATCCATCCGGAAGATCGGGTTGGGTTGGGTTTGATGACAAAACCAAGGGCCATCTTCACTGGTCACAACCAGTACNAGAGAAATAAATGCACCGTCGTATATTCGTGATCAGTTAACCACCAGATGACAAATCACTCAATTTCTCTTCTGTACGGTCTACTGAGTGCCGCCATCTGATCATATCAGCCTAAGAGGCGCGGCACAAAACAGATCCGACAGAATGAATTCTTAGGGACAATGATGGAATGCGCCTATATCGTCACTTCGAGACCAAGTAGTGTATTTGGTAGGATATTCTGAATGAAAAGGGCCAAGTTATTGGAACTATCGATTCCCAGGGGCCCAAAAATCCCCTAGCACTTGATAGGACTCACCTTCAAATAACCACTTCCATCAATAAGCAAATTTTCCGGTTTCAAGTCCCGATAGATAAGATCGAAGAAATGCAGATATTCAAAGGCCAACACAACTTGGCTCGCGTAGAATCGGGCATCATCTTCCCTACAATCACGAACGAAACCGGTGATTATTTTATGCGAGGGCATAATGCACAACGAAATTAATTTCTATCAAAAATTAATTTGGTGAACTGTAATGATGAAAATCATATTTATTATTATTTAAGTAGATAGATGTGAAATCGGAAAGCACGACGTAAATTTTATGTAGATTATGAAAGGCTTGACGACCATAAAAACCGAAAGAAGAAGAGACTTTATGCCTAAATCCAAGAGCAGATTTCTCTATTCATCCATCTATCTATCTATCTATCTATCTATCTATCTATCTATTTATGCATCTATCTATCTATTGATCAATTAATATACAAAGGGAGAAAGGTATCCTTGCTAGAATTGAAGTGCTAGAATGTGCCTCGGGAGATATCCATATACATCATTGTTTTTATAATTATTAATAATACCACCAGTGTTGCTCTTTTACTGACTTATGTGGCAGACGCCTGGCTCTTTAAAAATGTCAATGGGCATTGTTTGAAATACAATGATTGTAAAATATCGCTACAGAAAATTAATCCATATTTAACGATGTATGAACTCATTTGAACTCACGAGAATTTTTGTACACGTCGTAAGTAGGAGAACATTTCCCCTCCACTGACGAAATCCAACACCATATACAGATTTGTGTTATCCTGCAAAGACCAAGTGGGGTTTGAAGTAGTGGGCGGGAGTTGGGAGTGGACTGCATCAGTTCACAACCATCTTCAAGTAATAACATGGGTGCATTCCCCGGGAATATACAGTGATAAAAACAATAGCTCCCTTGGACTGATTATGTGAGTGATTGTTGTGGGAGCATGCATATTGAGTAAGACATAATATCTGAGAATAAAAAAGTGTCAGCAATTCGTCACGTTCCAGAACGGTACACCTCGTCAAAATGGCCTCCAGTATTGTCAGAGTGCATAACTGCGAGCATAACATTAAACAGCACTCGATTCCATTCTATATATTTTCCTCAAATATCTGACTACCCCAAAAGGTTTCTGTGAATCCTGGCTAATTTGGATGGAAAATCTGACTTAGACTAAACAACTTTCCAGTGTAATCCTCAATCATTCCTGCTGAATTCCCGGTTTTACGCAACACGATCAATTTTGTTAATTATTCCAATCTTCGTAATTTGAAATCCGTTCGCATGCAGACGACTGGGTGAGATACCGATTTGATAGGATAGATATGATCGTGCAACGGTACACCCAAATGCCAAACAAATATATCATGAAAATGGAAGCAGATTCCACGTTTGATTTAAGTGTATATGTATAAAATCGATTCTGGACGCAAGCCTTAAAATGTGCCTCATGTTGACAGAAGGGTACGACCAAGATAGAGGGAGAAAGTCGGGGTGAGGTGCAGTTTAGAACAAGTATTGCCAAAGCTAAAAGGGTAGATTGCAATGGACCGAGGACGGACAAAAGTGTGCAGATTGATATACTGTCCGTCCCAACAGTGTCTCCCACCCCTCATCCCCCCCTCCCCCGCAAGTGTTTTTTTGTCCCATTCATTGCGTCACGTTTTAGAGACCAGATGGCCGGCCTATATATCACTCGAGCAAGCGTGTATATGTACATACAAGATCGATTCTCTATAGGTAAACGATCCTGATTTATGTCATCGAACGAGGCTAATGGTAACCCAAATATGAAGCTATCCATCCATACAATGACATTACGTCATATTTTCCAAGTACAGTATATTACCCCATCGAAACAAACCTATGTAAAACCAACTAACTGATGAGAGGATATGATTTAGGCACAAATTTATGCCTGTCGGACGTGCAATTGTGTATTTCTGTAACGTGGTTCAACTCTCACAAGGTGTCACTTTTCCTAGCAATCACGATCATCCTGACGCTGCATTTGCCCCGTGTACAATTGCTAACAAGGACCGACCAACCAATGGCCCCGAACAAAACCGTTCCCATTGCGCTCTCTCACTCTCTCTGACACGAGTTCACCATTTTCTCAAGAATGAACTTTCCGACCGACTGCACGTTCACTTCCCCGAATTCGGATCTCCGCTTTCACAAAATGCTGTTCAAACATAGGCGTTTCCCAGCTGGTCAATTGGATCCAATTAAAATGAGCCACACCCTGCGTCATAGATGTGTGTTCAGGTCNAATAAATAAACAGCGACAAATGAGGTCAGCCACCGCAAAATATCACGCTGTACAGGAATAGGTGATATTTGCATGTTTTGGCCAATTTTAGGTGTTCAGTAGGTCAATGTGTTGTTATTATTGTTCTTGTTTTCTGTTTGTCCACACAGTCCTCTGATTTACCGAACGGAAAGACTAATATACTCTTGGATAATTGGCTTAGAAAGAGCATCGAGTTCAGCACAAAAATGCCATAATTATTAACTGTGCCTCCCTTCTTGGTGGCCTTATTTGTCCGTGTATTAATAGTTTTTTCCCTCGGACTTCCCTTGTTTTTTGTCCTTGAACACGGTTCCGCCCTCCTAATGTGTGCAACCCGGGGCTAATTGTCTCCACGATTGTCCCGATTTGACCAAAAACCTGTTCCCGGACAACATGTTGCATTTGGAAAGTTTTTGTGTCGTCTTTCCCGCATGTGGTAACGTCACCAAGCTAGCACCCCGGGTGTGTGTGTGTGTGTGGGTTCGAGTCCCACCACCACTCCACCTGACTTTGTGTGCAGCCCTTTGATTGACCGCTTCCCCATTCCTAAAAATGGTATCTTTGTATATTCAAAAAAGGGAAGTAAAATAAAGATGTTTGGAAATGCTTGAACAGGCTTGACGTGACCAGATGTGAGTAGTTTATGAATCTGGAAGTTGGTATTTGTTCAGTTATCTTTCATGTATTTGATGGTGGTGGCTGATCACTCAAAAATTGGGAAGCAAGAGTTGGAATATTTAGGCGCTGTTTTGGAGATTCGAACACAATGTGAGCCTTCACTAGATCCATGTTCGACCCAGGTGAAACCGGTCCATTTCAAAGATAGGTGCCCTGTCATCATGGTTGTGCCAAATCGTGACTATATCATATGGAATTTTTATTTTTGAGATCTGAATATTTATGATGTTGATTTTATTCATGTGGCTAACATGTTGTTAGCCTAATCGACTGTCTATGATCTTGATGGTTCAATGCACCGTTATATTCGAGGTTGAGTTTAGACCACCCCCCCCCCCACCACCACCAAAACCAACACCAACACCTGACTTCCCCATTCTCTGTTTGTTGAATATTTAATAAAATTAACGATAAAATGCAATAAATAAAGCAATAGGAATAGAAGAATGTGTAAAACAAATCACAGACTGGTCATAGCCATATACAGATATGTTGAACTGGTATGTTGGTGTGGAATCACAAACACACAATAATACGCTCCACGGAACCGAGTTGCTCACCTTGAAACTGAATTCCATGCTGACAAGGAAAGGAAAATTGATCGCTTGCAGAATGGTTTTCTCGTTCAACGTGTGCTCTACCTGCTTCAGTTTGACAACCTACATGGAATGTGGAGAAGAAAACAATCAGTAGATTTACAGGATGGGGATTTGGCGAACTGAAAAGAAGCGCAAAGCTTTCTCTGTCATGATGGTCAAAACGTTCCTGCATTGTGAAACAAAGTTGTATAGAATTGGTATGGAACATCGGCGACGAATCCCTATCAATCGTTTCTGGCAACTGTTGTGCATAGTCATGTGTGGAGCGTGCTCCTTGGTGCGTGTGTGTGTGTGTGTTTGGGGGCATTCTAGACTCTACATTACACCGAATCGATCACCATCTTGCGCAGCAGTTACCGAAAGGAAACGTTCTTGAAAACATTCTATGTTTCTGTGTATCGTGCCACATCACACTGAAAACACTTCCAGAGAACAACCAATTTATTCTCCCCTTTCTAAATGAACTACGTATATGCTACAAATGACTTTGTATTTGGGCTAACAGCCGTGATGTCATACAAACATGCCTGTTTTTGTTTACCGACCGGTTTTCAACACCTCCGTTCTATCGTTCCTCCAATCCACGAACGAGTTGGTTGTCAACTGAGTGACACTCATCTCTGACGATATCATAGATTGGTTAGCCTTGGATATAGGGAACGAACACAGACCTGTCCAGGCATTACTGCCAATCTAAAGGGAGACCAGTTAAATAAGCCACCATGTGGCGATCCGGGCCTACGAGATGACGCCCACCCTGGAGCGGCGCTTTACAGTCTTTGGACAACTGCGATCAATCAAGCTTCACGGGTGACGTCAGCAACGTGCATAAGTGTCACTGTTTCTGACTTCATACCATAGGCAGATCGTAGGAACCAATCCGAGATCGTGCGGCCCAGACAGAAGCAGAACGATGCCAGCAATACTAGAAGGCGATTGGTAGAAGCCTGGATAACCAATGAGCCTACTTGCGTACACATTATTTATTCCCGTTATTTCTTCCAATAAACGAACTACCATTCCTATACCCTTTTCCTCGAGTCTCAGTTACGTGGGATATTGTGTACTAGTGCCAGCGTAGTCCTGTTCTTACGTGATCCAGTTCGTGATTGCTTATCCTTGATTGGTATTCCATGGTTCGTACCCCGAGTTCAGTGTGTATTACTACTACTACAATCACTGCACTCCACCACCCCCTCGGAGGGAGAAATCTAGGCTGAAGATAACACCGTGTGATTGTGTTTTCGTGACTGGAGAACAAGTCATTTTTTTTCTGTATCGCGATATGCATTCCAAAATATGGGGGCACATGTGCAAAAATCAATTGTCATTCTCAATTTGAATTGTGCAGGCACTACGTTCACAGGATTGTAATCCACGCCCGGGGGTATCGAACATGAAACTGTCCGGGGGTATTTCGCACCGAGTGCTCGTGGTGATTGTTGTTTAGTGGCATGNCCCCCCCCCCCCCCCCCCCGGGAGTCAAGAACAGAAAACACCACATCCGAGCGAGCACTGGTGCACACAGGCCAAATGCATCACATTGGCCAGCACGTTACATCACGTCTAGCCAATGCAGGCATGAGTACTAACCAGGCAATCGGGATACGGGAGGGGGGCGGGGGGGGCGGGGCGGGGCACACGATAACACAGGTTCATTCATGTATTCTATATGCTTTGTGATTGTTTTATTTTGCGTCTTGTTAATTAAGGGAATGAAAAACAATAGTTGAACGCACTGTGGAATTCACCTGAATCAATAGGGCATAAAAAAGTTCATGATTGTGTAGTGGAAAATTTTCAGTGGACACAGACACGATAACGGAAACAGATGGATCCGGTGTATAGACGCGTGGCAATGTTAGTTTTACATGAATTCATGATTTGTTTTCTTTTTTCACTTTAAACAGCCCGGTTACATCACACGACCAGAACAGTTGTTGTTGTTCGATTGTTTTCCCCATGTTACACATCTGTGCCCACGGGTAAGTGTGCGAACTTGACGATGTGGATGACCCAACTTGCACACAAAAACTTTTCGATATACGATCCACACACATACACACACACACACATAGAGTCAGGAATAACAATCTGGCATTATCGATCTCCATCGACTGGTCGCTTTGAAAGTTTTTAATCCCTCCAATTGGAGCTATGAAAGCGGCTACGTCTGCTGCGTTGCTATTGCTGTTTCGGCTGACCCAACCGGACCATCTAGTTTAGTTCGTTGATTGAGGGGGTTCCAACACCGGGACAAGTTTTTTGTATGAATCAGATTAACAATGAGGTTGACTGGGATTTGACACGGAACGGCATGAAATCAGCTGTTCAAGATCTCTCAACTAACTGGTTATTTGAGCAATGCGGATACCGACGTGATTCATCTCGATAAGGATTGCTTGTGAACAAGATCAAGCGGTGCGCTACATCACCAAACCCAAGTGGTAACGCATTGCACACTGCAGTCTAATGTTCCAACCGACGACAATTGTTCATCGAGGGGCGAGTAAACTGTTCCCGCTATGCATGACAATCTCACCTCGGAAATGCTTGCGAATAGGCAATCCGTTGTGTTTGAGCAGCGGCGAAGGGGGGGTGGTCTTTTTTGGACACTACCAATCGCCAACCAGGGAATAAAAGTAACGGACAGGAATGTGAACTCTACAGCCACCGGTTACTCATACAGAGAAGTAATATATTCAGCAATGAATATAAGAAAATGGACTGTGAATAGTTGTGTCGGATTTCTGGTTGAAGTCATACGATGGTTTTTCGTCAGTACCTGATTATATTTATCTGACAGTATTGGTTCAATCTATCAACAGAATTCATACACAACTGTCACATACATACATCTATGTGTGTTTATGTAATGCAGTAGATAAGTACTCATCTTGAAGCGTGTGATAAGTGAATCAGCAAAGCACGCATGTTTGCAGGTTCCCGTTTGGAAAATAATATTTTGTTTACACATAGTTTGGGTACCACGGATTTGCTACCGGATGCTACTCACCTTTTGTTTCTCTAAAATTTTCATCGCATAATACTTCTGATTCTGTTTGTGTCGAACAAGCATCACGCGACCGAAGGACCCGGTACCCAATGTTTTCAGACGATCAAATTGATCTAGGGAAGCATTGTTCTGTGAGTCGAAACAGGGTAAAAAGTAAAAGAACAGAGACAAGGTCAGAATCGGCATTTTTTTGGAAAGGTGGGGGGGAGGATGGGTGGGTGGAAGGGAGAGAGGCAGTTAGTCTATAATAAAAATTACCAAAGCATCTTTGATTGAATAGTGTTCAGTTTGGACCCAGAACATCCCAGTGGATGGATGAATAAACGATTCAATATCCGGTGATTCTGCTCACCACATTGTGATCTTTTGTTCTAATTTGAAAATCGGCTTCTGCTTCTCCAGTCCTAGTTCTGTCGACTCGATATCCAGAGAAATAGACAGCAAAAATTAATCGTTACGTTGTTTACTTTACAGGCGGGGCCTCTTTCAGCCTTGGTTTACAGAAAAAAACGCATGCTCAATAGAATGAACCAAGGGAAAATTATTTTCACTTTCTCAATGAATTTGATACAACGACAAATTGTGGTTATTAGACTGCAGAGAAAAATGTTCAATTTCGGAAATGATTACTGCACCATCTGACGAGTTAAGCAATGAAGTAATGAAGTTAAGTTTCTGTTGTAAACGCCAGTTTTTTGGCGCCTGAGGTAACTAATTTCCAGTCTCATCTGCTTTGTGAGCAGATCAAATAAACCAACAAAAAATAACCGCCTATTGCTTATTGCTTATGTAGCAAACAAATAATATGACAACTGATTTTCATAAAGACTTAAAGAGTTGGGGAATTTGCGAGAAGGTGAACTTGGCAGGATGATCATTTCGAATCAATCAATCAATCAATTTTAAATGGGTTTGGTACCAAACGGGAACGCAGTTTGGCACTCGCTCACCTGGGCCGGATGTTGGAATTTCTCATCGAAGATCGGTTTTTCTTTTTCCAGAAATTCGTAGACTAAAAGCAATAATACAGAAAAAAGAACATTTGTTACATGCACCGAAAACCGAAAATCAGTTATTGACTCTGCATGTGTGTGTGTGTGTGTGTGTGCAGTAGAACCTCACAGTGGAATTTTGACCCCAGTGATTCTGCACCGAGGCAGAACTAAATTGTGATGGTCAGCTGGTCACTGGTTACTTCGACAACAAACTGAACATTGTGATGGGGAAATATAGGTATGGTGAAATGCTCAGATCTCGTACACGACAGCTACCCTATATGCGCGTGACTGATTGCGTGATACATCTGTGTTTTTCAAAGGGGTTTGACAGGGATTTGCACGCCCTGTTGTTCAATACGTCTGAATTTTGTCTGTTTCTCCGCATGGGGTAGTCATGGCCCATTTCTTAACCACTGGATCTTAATTAGCAATAATAATAATAATAATAATAACGAGACTGCAACACCATAACCATTGAAAATGGATCAGGATAAGGAAGGAAGGAATATCCAACAGGTGAGGTTGGGGGTAGGCGTGGACGTTGAGTGAGTAGTCCAAACAAATGGACAGACAATCGCTTGAGTTGATTATTCCTAGTCTCGTTGAACAGCTTTGTAAAATTATGATCTGCGATCAGAGATCACATAAACTGGTGGGAATTAGGAGAAATTTTCATGGGTGCTCAAAGAAACGGATTCGCAACGATTTTAGTCAGAAAAACTGTGCGTATTCATTTTTTTGTCGACTTGCTTAGTGATTTGTTTGGTGCGATATATATATATATATATATCATAGTAAGTAGTATGCGAATGACCGGACGAAATCGCTCTGGAAGCACTCAATCGGTTTTGTCGTTATAGCCGTTCGTCAGGTATGCGTATCTGGTAATCTTGCGTCAGTTCAATCATGTAGCAGGAGATGTATTTTCGTCACAATAACCTTGTTTGTAACACCGGGTGACTTTTGGATGGAAGGCTGTTTCAAAGCTAGTCCATTGATGAATCGATACTATGATTCGATATGTTGATAATGGGTTAGATGCTACTAACCACAACAAACGTGACTTGATTGTCTTTACAGAGTATTCTTTTCAGTCATTCATGTACTGCTTATTATTAAATATTCTATAAAGGCAATCCGGTTAAGTATGTTGCAGTTAGTAGCATCTAACCCACCTACAACATATCGAATCATAGCACTGATTCATTAATATATATCTATATATATCAGCAAACAAAATCATCATTTTGTGGCAATTTCCCTTGAAATTTTAGTTTTAACTTAGCTTAGTTAAACTTCAGTCACCACATGGTTATGCCGCATGGGAACAACTTTTTTCGGGAATTAATACCCCGCGCCAGAGCAGATCGATGAAATAATCAAACACCTCTAGGATCTTAGTAACATTTTGAATCTGCCATGTGCGCTCTACCGAGCCTAACCGGCTCTCATCCAACACACAGTGAAGATGTCCACTTGTTGCTAGTTTTGATTTCCTTTCACTGAGGACCTGGGACAACAGATTCGAGGTGGTTAGTTCACTGAACAACACCATTTTGACTACGCTCTTGGTTGTGATCTATCCACAGCGGCTGACCGATTTTGTTCTCTCTCAAACTCGCTCGTTTGATCATTCTATCATTCTGGTCATGGGTTTCCGTCACTCGCAACCCATGGAATCACGTGTTTCCTTACTCTGTCGATGGCCTATTGGCTGTGCACGTACAACCTTGTTGGCGTTTCCCAACATCAAATCAAAGGTGACCCTGATGGTTGTCTGTTCTGTCGTAAGCACATAGATAGACCTGATAAATTATTTACCATGTGAAATACACTTAACGCACTGTGTACAATTTTTTTGATCACGTGACACGACGGAGCCGACACCAATGACTCCTCCTCCCCTCCCCCGCCACCCGGGCGAAAACCACGGGGTGACTATTGATGACACTTCTCATCAATTTTGAATCTAATTGTGAATAACAATCTGTCCGATGCAACTGGTGGCAAACTTCCTTTCTTCGTTTCAAAATTTTTGCAATCTTTTCGGTGCTCAAACTCCAACGGAATTTTTCGTTGAGGAAAGTTCAAAAATACCCACAATCTGATAACAACGCTCATATGCATAATGAGAAACCGATATGGTCTTGCACACGTGCTAGATAATTTTCTGATCTATTCACTATGATGAATGAGTATTGCAATCTGTTTGCGACTAACTCCGGGTCACCTGGGAGTTTGTATGATTTACAATTGATACATTCAAATCATGTGATTTATTTTACGTCACCACACTGTAACGTATATGCATACACATTAGCATGTATGATTGATTTGATAAGTTCTTCAATTGGTCGTGACAACAGAAAAAATAATCGATACATTTTTCAGTCAATCGCGGTAAAATTTAATTGATCCCCATAATGTTACCGTAATCTCCATTTTGTTGTGTTCACATAGACTCGGCGATGGAATCAATCATTTTGAAATTCAATCATTCGATCGAATGCAGTGCACGTTGATTGGACACAGCATTGTCTGATAGCTCATGAAATCGGTTAACAATGAAATCCAATTATGCGTCCAAACGCGATGGAAATATTTGTTATGAGCGATAAAGAGCACCGGACAGCTAGTTCATCTTGTTTGGGACCATGTGAAGACTCAAACCATGAACCACAGGGTTGAATCTTCGAAGCCTTACACCTGAGCTACACAATCTCTCAAGGAGTGAAACCTACACCCAAGACCATTAACAGTGCCTGGTGCCTATGAACAATCGAATGGGCTAATCTAAACTTGATATTCTGAGGTACACAGTTATATTTATAGAACCGGTGAGCTTGATTCAAATTGAGGGCAGAAAACACGCATTATTATTAAGTGATAATTGCATTTCACACATTTTAATCTATTTTGGTGCAGTGAACATATGATTAGATGATTTTTCTATTTTCTTATGAATTCGTTTAACGGGAAATTAAAAATAAACATAGTTGAGATTCGGTAAAGAGAACAAGACCGAAAACAGACATATGTCACGTGATGTTAACATTTCGTTCAATCATCTCAATCGCTGACGTAAAACAAACAAGCACATTTATAGTACATTGGATTTGTAAATCCTTGTTAGTGAACTGACATATGCAAATAGACAGGGGCTATTAGAATCAAAGAGCAAGAGGTCAACTCTACAGCAAGTGAACTGATTGCGTCAATAACTTTCGGCGGCAAAGAACGGGATTAGGTAATCGGATTAGCAACGCCTCACCAATTGCCAACAGTTCTAATAGCCCCTGTCAATCTGTACACGCTCGTTCATTAACAAGGATTTATAAATTCAATGTACTATAAATGTTCTTGTTTGTTTTACGTCAGCGATTGAGAAGAATAAACGAAATGTTAACATCACGTGACATGTATCTTCTTTCGGTCTTGATAGGATGGATAAAGGGAACCCAGTGTTTAAAAATCCAGTAAAGGTTTTAAAGATGTGTTGTATTAGAAGAAACTGTTTATCAGTAACACGCAATCCTTTGTCAATATTTGTAACCGAACGGAATGGATTAATCAGAGTGTATGACGTGGATGATGATGATGATGATGATGATGATGATGATTCGGATGATGATGATGAGGTGTACGACAACTCGGAAAATTATAAAGATGTTTGTAATTTCATTGATTATGACGCGCTTGTCGCTCGGAGTGAGATTCACGGGGAACGATTTACAATGTACCGAATACTGTGATAACGATGTTCGTGTAATTCTGTGCTCAAACATACATTTACGTAAAATGTAACCCGATTTTGTTTTCCGATTACAGTAAATTGCTGCACCTGTACATTTATCTGTCATCTAAGTCTGAATAGGACAGATAAAATTCCAAAGTTCGATTCCAAATGAAGAGTCCGCACTCAGTTCAAGTCACGCGAACCACATCCGGTTTCAGGCGATGCAAAATAGACGCATTTATCATCAAGTGTATTCCGTTTATGAATATGAACACAGTAAACCCTGCATCCTCCTCCCCCCTCCCATACCCACACACTGTCTCTGACCGAGTCTGAATCTGGCCTCGTGTGCTCGTGTAGACCACTGTTTTGTCAAATGTTTTGATTGTCAGACTACTTGTTTGGAATAAATAATCTTCCGATTACGGGCAGCAAAGCGTAAGTCACATGATGCAGTCTGCGTACCGGGTACTGTTCGTGTGTGTGGATGTGCTCGTGTGTGTGCCAATTGAAAGTACATTATTTGTCCTATTCACTGTGAAGAAGTGACAGAATGCGCGAATGTAATCTGGTAGAATAGCACTCTAGTTACAGCCGGTGTCTGAGTGTCTCTACTAAAGTTGCATTCGTGCAGAAATGTTTTACTGTGTTCACATGGGATTTTTTATTGTGCTGGTTCTTCTTCAATAGAAAGTCGAAAGTAATCTCCAAAAGTGACTGACACCAGTTGAAACTTCGAAACCAACTGTGTGTGCTTGTGGGTGTGCAGTGCGAAGGCGTGGACAAATATAATGTTTCGTGGCGCTGACAACTTCGAAAACTAAGTTGCGTAGCAGTAAAGCAAACTCGGGTGATTTTTACGTCTTTACGCAATCGTTCATTCTGATCTCACTAGTGTGAAGGAACACCGTGTACCCAAAATGCAAATAGAATTAGGAAGCTTAAAACGTGATTTCCGGATGGGACCTAATGTGAGGTAATGTAATAGTATTCGCAATGTAATAATCAACATGGAGACTAACTGTCCAGTTGTTTTTATTACGCACTTTCGTGTGATGAACAGCACAGTCTCGAGGACCTGCTGTTCAGTGATGGTAACCGGTAACCTAAGCCCGGCCGCACTTGAAGTGATGAACCACATAAGGCCCCTATGGGTTTGGCGTAGTACTGAACCGGACGACAGCACGGCTGCCCTACCGGTGCAAACTCAAACGATTTGCAATCATCCTGGTTTCGCAAAACCTCACACCCAAACGTTTCCACACTGATACTCTCTCTGAATTCGGTTTCATACCAAGTACACAGTGTGCATTTTGATATGCAAACCTCTCCGATTCCATTTACGCCTGATATTCAAGACACAGACAGAGAGAGACCTAATTGTATCTAGGGCAATTAATCGGTCTCAGATAAACTGAATCCCTCCATCTGATTCACAATGCTCAATCAAGGTGCGGGTTTTTCTCCAATTGTTTTGGGTTTTTTTCTTGAACACTCGATACTCATTCTGTTGAACACCGGTTCCTTCTGCCCCAAGAGATAGATGCTTTTTCAAGGCACATTGAAAGTGTGGGGCTTCGGGCCCAACTTCCATGAACCGCATAACGAAGTGGCTCGTGTGTGTGTGTGTGTGTGTGCGTGTGTGTGTGCATGTGTGCTTGCGTCATGCATTCTTGATTGATGTGCGATTTGCATACGCATCGGGTGAGTACTACTGATTTACAAATCAGACAATGAACAGCCGGCCATATACGCTCAGTTTCATGGACTGGTCGAGCTCTACCGATAGGATGCATGGATGTGCATTGAATACGCATTTTTACGCCAAATGGTTTTCATGATGAATGATAGCTTTTTGTGAACTATGGTGAACTGAAGTGAAAATGAATCAAATCGGTGACACCTGAATGTCTGAATGCCAAAACGTTTTGATGGCTACTCAAAAAGTAAAAGATATATATCTCAGATCTAGGATCTAGATTCTTGAGCTTCCTCACGTTGTTCTATTTTCGATTGGGCACAAAAACACTCTGCGTGCACTATGACGAGTTTTCCACACATGCTTAACAATGTCACATCAGTGTTTCCAAATAGATTGACACCTCGGTTCGTTTGCGAAAACCGGATTCCCAAATTCACCGTACTCAGTGAGAACATCACATTACAACATCACTCGACAACCCCTCCCCCGAGGCGCTACGGTAACCGGATTGTGTAACAGTTTTTCGGATGTGTAACAGATGAACAGATGAATCCGCACTTGTCTGTTTTTTATCGACTTCATCGAAGTAATGGCCACGCACGACAGTGCTGTCTCGATGTATAAAGTTCATTCTATCCTTTTTTAATATCGACTGGCACACACCAATCCAAGTAACATATGTTTTCTGTGATATACGAATAGATCTGGATACAACGTTTCGGTATTGATAAGGCGGCCAATTCAGTACAACATTCAATTTGAAAACATCTCAATTGGTCTCGGGGAAAAGTGAATTAGTCGAGTACAGTGCTATGGAATTTGCGTAAAAATCTGGAATTACTAATTTGAGTTCGCTTGGTGCATTTTTAACTATTTTGAAAAATAAAAATTTCAATGTGATGAAAAGCGCAGTTGGTTGCTAGGGCGATACGAATCTAGCAATTTTGTCAACAAATAAACACGGAGAAAGAGGAACGAAATTACGGTTCACTTACGGCAATCGTATGATCGTCTACGTTTTAGAATCGAGCCCAGTCTACGATGATGCATTACCAGGAAATGATTACTGTATCAAAACCGTAAAGATCCACGTTTTTATTGAACACAAGCAGTGCACAAAAGGTCGGTAACTATGCTCAAGATCACTTGAATCAGCTGCTTGACGGGGCCCTAATATACTACAGGACCACGTGGTCCCATAGACGTGAAAACGGAGCGCGGGGCCGGGGGTGAGGGAGGCGGTGGGTGACGTTAGTGATGCAACGATTGTGTTTGTGTGTGTGTGTGTTTCGAGCGAGAAGCGGTGCCATACGCCAAAATGAGTTCCACGGGTGCTGAACGATGGAGACACGACGAGGCAGAAGAGAGGACTGAGTGACACTGGTCTCCGTGTCGAATGCTCATTAGCATGTCTTGGTGGAAAGTCATCGATTTTCTCGTGGCTGCATCTCTCTTTCTGTCTTTTTTTTGTTGCCGATCGGAGAACACCTTGTCAGACCTATGTGTGCTATTTCTGGCACTGCTACTGTTGTTGTTGTTGTTGTTGTGACACTCCCGTTCACTTGTTCAATCTCTTCCGCTTCTGCTTCTGTCTATCTCATTCCTTTCTCCACAGCATGTGCAATGTGTGTGGATCATGGATGGAATGGGTTTGGAGATGCGGGCTGGGGTTGAGGCGGGCGGGGAGGGGTGGCGGGTTTGCTAACCCCTGTACGTGCATATTGTTTGAATTGTTATCGTAAGAAATGACGTTGTATGTGGATCGGTACGCCCCCTATTTCCGCCCATAATCAATCCTCCGACTGCATGTTTGTCAAATTGATGACGCATATGATCAGTCGGGTTGTTAAGACTTTGTCTCTCCCCCCCTCCCCGTGGTATAAATAGTTTCTGATTGCACAACTGGATCAGCTGACTTTGGGCTTTTAACTGACGAGAGACATAATGGAAAAAGGCACACTCACAGTTTCTACACAATCTCTTTGATTTGATTTTCAAATACAAGGTTTTTCTTCATACCTGCACCGACTGATGTTGAGCCATATTGGGTATTTATTCCTGATGAAACAGCGTTGCGGTGATAGTAGAGCATTACCAAATTTAGCTGCGATGGGTTAATAACTGAGGCCAGAGCGTTGTCAACATCATGAAGAAATTCAATTTGAAACATGCCCCTCCAGCCAGTCAGTCGGTCACCGGAATTCTGTTTTGATCCTGGTTCAAACTCGGCCGATCATTTTTCAATATCGCGTTTGAGATATCCTTTCCTGTTAACACTGTTAATAGTCCACAGTGTCCGGATTTGGTCTATCCACTTTCGGTACCCCGGGAACACGGAGTTTCCCACTACTGGCCAGTTTCCTCGATCGGCTAGAAGGTGCTTGTTTTGTTTGCTCCTCGGTAGCCTCCCGCAAGAAATTTGCACCACACATGGAACGAACCTATCAAGGACACACCGACACACACACACACAGACCCCAATTGATGTGACCTGTTGCGTTTCGTTCTCAATGTTTGCGTTTAACACCGGCTTGTTTTGAGTTGCGTTATTCTTGCACAATAACAAGAAAGAACAATAATTTTCATGATGGTATTTTCTACCCCTCATTGTCTAATACCTCACCCCCACCCCTTCATCAATGCATAGTTCATTTTTTATCGATCTAATTAGGTCGCATAGATGAAATTCAACATGCGATTATGAATGCTATCACGCCAGCAGAACGGAAAGCTGTTCAGGACAATAACAGTTCACGCACGGACATGGAGATCCGTATGACCGTATCCCGTAGGAGGCAGTCGCGGCGACGCACACCGATTTAATCAAAACCAATTGAATTGGGTGTGTTACAAATAGCTGAATGTGTGCTTGGTTGTGTGATAGGCTGTTTGAAGAGGATCGGAAAATGTGAATTAAACATGTGGTCCCTCCCCCGAGCCCTTCCGATCATTTGCCGTCATTACATGCCCCGATCTCGGGCCACTGGTTGGAGCCTCAGTCCGCGAGCAATCTACCGGAATGGAACTTCGTTTTCCCTACTCCAGTATCGACATATTCAATAGGCCCGGGGTTTGGGGTCAGTCAAGCGATTATTGAAAACGGTAAACGATATCTGCGACATCCCCGTCTAGTCACCCGGTCTCACCGAATGGACTACTGACTACTGAATTAGTCACTGCTTGATCCCAGTCTGTTCTGAANATGCTAAAAATCGTTTCATTGCAAGCATAGTTTGTAGTGTACTGAAACGATAGTAGGAATAAGCTTGATGCCAATCTCTGTTTGGCCCTTTTTCGATAATTCAAGCCAAATTTTTTGAGCTGCTATCCGATACGTAACCAGTAGTAAGCAATACGTTACTTTATTCAGTTTCCTTGGGAAAGTTTACGAATATTAACCGAGTGCTTTGTGCCTCTCCTCCCCCCCCCTACCGGCTACGCACACGTGGATCAGTCGTATGGTTTGTCAAAAACAGAAATCGTGCAAAATATAGTTCACAGCCATAACCGTACAATCTATCCTAAAGGTCCTCACTCAGATTGCGTATGACGAGAATGAGATGGGATGGGGTGAGGTGGGACAAAGGTGAACTTACACCAGATGAGTTGTTGTTCTAAATCCATCGAGCTGGATCTCACCTCGGGTCCATCATCGGACAAGGATATGCACACTTCGAATGTGTTTTCCGCAGTTTTCTCCACCTCCGGTTCATCGTCCAACGATAGCACAAATGTGGCCTCAGTATCCCCGGCCATCTGGATTCCGTTTAGCTCTGGTGATACACAACAAAATGTTACAGGATTGTCGTCCCAGATTTTCGGCCTGATCGAAAATGATATCCACACAGGAGAATAGCCAAATTAGGCCGGGATGAGACAAACAGATCTGAGTGCTGGGAAAATGAATTTCAATCTATTTGACACACAAAACTGATTTAGTAAATGTGGTTGTCGATGATGATGATGACGGAGAAGACTTTATCCTAAAATGAACGACTGTTTATTCGGTCGTGAACTCGTACGCGTGTGCGCGTGCGTGCGTGCGACCTTGTGTACGTGCGCGTTTGCGGATTTGCGTATGCGCGTGCGTGTGTGTACCAATGGGGCGAGAACTCGTCAAGACTCTGTAAGCGAATTGCACATTTCTCAGACAGGAGCACTTGCTCTGTCGTTTGGGACCAGCACCCAGTTGACAAGTGAGCGAATAATGATGACAAGGATGAATTTACCAGTCTCGATTTGTTCCAACGGTACTCAGCGAAAATATTCGAATGCCACGTTAAGAACCGGTCGCGCTGTATGCGTGCGTGCGTGCGTGTATGCGCTAGTGTGTGCACGCGCGCGCACACAAATTACGAACGCACTTCAACAACAACAACAACAAGACTGTGGACGGTTTTCTTCGGTTCTGATTGGACCACACGAGGTAAAATGAAGTACATTTCATCAAACTCAAGTTATGCTATAGAATAGTTGCAAGCGAATCGCTTTGTGAACTAGGTACACAAACACACATGCACGGACGAGCGGACGCACGGTCACACGTCCGCAAGTACGGCCGCACATGTATAGTTGGTGTTGGTTGTTCACATGTAGACGACAGGCAGATAGATACATGCGCGGACGGTGTGTGTGTGTGTGTACGTACGTTTGTGTAAAAATGGACATTGAGGTACGGGTATATACTAAATAAGGTTCAATCGAAATGGATATACCTGTGTGTTCATGTCTGAATGTGGCCACTGCATCAGTTGTATTGCTTGTTACTGTCATCATCCATACACCGCACGTATGGATGTACGTGCCGTTGCAAACTTGCCATGACCTGTAAGGATAATTCATGAACATTGGGACAGCGGTCACTATCGCACCTCTCCGCACCTCACAGGACAACACAACCGACCTACTCCCCAACTACCCTCTTAAAAAAAGTGACCAAATCGACCAACCGACTGACCGATCAGTCGACCTTATTGGTCACAAGTTCTCCCCCACCAACCGACCACCGGTAAATCCAATTTGAAAATTTCCTCTTTTAGGTTTCCAGCGTCGGATTCCGAGACCAAATTTGCCCACTTGTAAGATGCATGTAGAGATAGATGATGGTTTTGTGCACGAGTAAGTGTATACCAATACCATAACTATAAATGTGAATGAAGGAGACTAGCTGTCATGCGGGCGTGTCGCTATCTGTGTGTACATGAGTGTGTGTTTGTGTGTGTGTGTCTGTGTGTACGTTCACAGTTGGGGATGGACAGCATAACACATCGATTAGGACGGCATCTAAAGAGACACGCAGTGAGAGAGGTGGTCGTGTGTGGTGATTACAAGGGCTGGCTGGCTGGCGGGAGGGAGCGGATTGTATTCACATACCTGGATGGATATATTGGAACTTAGGAGAAAGCTATCCTTAGTTCGAGTACAGCACTGAGGACAAGTTAGCGCACAAACGACATCGCACTCTAAGTCAGGGGAGGACAGGAGACTTGGCATTTGTCATGCTATCCTGGTGCCTCATTCGTCCGGAAGTGGGTGCCCGTGGAGGCACACATACAAGCACACACACACAAACGCGCACATATAGGTAGCGCAAGTTACCTGTGCTTGCAATAATGTGTGTGACGACACACCTCGGTCAGGGAGACGTTAGATACGGGAGTCTGTTCTGTCTCGTGCCATAGAAAATTGATCACTTCCACAGGATCATCCATCTATCTACGCAATATAAACGGATAAAGATAAATTACCCATGGATTCATTTTTCCATTTGGCAACCCGTACCACACGCGGTCGCTTCTTTTTTCGCTCGATACGTGCTGTTCTCTTTTTTTCACTACAGGCTATGAATTTTTATTACGATGTGCGTCCAAATGTGAAATGCACTGCAAGCCTCATCAGCCTGAGAGAGCGAGGGGGAGAGAGAGATTGTGCAAAGCAAATGTAAAAGTCGAACACGACTATAGATCCAGAACGCCGTCATTCAAACGACTGCAATTGCAAGTGATGTGATTTTGCACTTAAATGAACGACAGCTGTTTTTATTCGCTGCGTATACTAAATTGTTCTACTGGCTTCGACGTAGCTTGAGGTGCGATGAGTATGACAAGTTTACTCTGGGCCCATTTCCTCCATCTTTTTCTTCAGATAATCCCCCATAATTGTTATCCGATTTACTGGTCAAATTTAGTTCTGTTAGATAGAAAGGGTGGTGGTGGTCCGGTGGTGGTCCGGTGGTAAAGTCACCAGTTTATCACCCCCGAAGATGTTTGTTTTAATCCCACTACCACCAACATCACTGCCTAACTTTCCCCATTATCTGTGTGTTGTATAGCACTCCTTCGACTGACCGCTACTCTTTTCCCAAAAAAATGAACCATCATGTATTGATTAAAGGTAGTAGAAAGGAATAAATAATAGTTGACCTGTTAACTGGCAAACTGAGCAAGGTGGCGGGGCCTTCCGTTCGATCATTGTCACATAGTCACTGACATTCCCGTTGTTTCTATACATTAAATTTGTGGGTCGTTTCCATAGACATATTGTGCAGTTACGATGACGCCAGTAGCGAAATTTCCGAACACCTTCATGAAAAACATCAAGAACTCTAATTGGCTTCCGGAGGTAATTTAATTTGTAAAATCAGTGAGAAATAAATACAAAAGGATCCTCTGAAAATCTCGTGGACATTGGTGGAAGCATCGAGGTGGTTGGAGAGTAGCACTGCGTCAAAGAGCTTTGTCACAACTCTGTATACCCATCATTATCAGCAACAACGTCCGTTGGTTGCTTGGAAAATTACCAGATGTATCTGATATTGTGCGCCGAATGGAATATCCTAGCATAGGCGCAATTCTATTACAAGAGACTTGGTTACATCGCGAAATTGATGAACAGATTACTAAAATCGACGGCTTCACCGAGCCGACCGTCCGGCAACGTATCAGAAGCGTGGAGGAGGCTTGGTGACTTATATCACCAACACTTGGTACAAGAACGTGAAGCAAACATTTGCTCATTCTACTGGTCACATATGTGCTTCCGTACATGAATGTAAGCCAAAGTACCTCAGTAACTAGCGGTCGATTGTCTTAGCTAAAATTTATATTTCTCCTTTTTGTCCCTCAAAGGAACATCTTCATTTCTCAAGTACTATTTCCATAACTTTAATGAGTTATCTTGATTTCTCGCTATGTATTATCTGTGATGATTTCAATCGTGTTGATATCAGCTTCTTGTCCGTTCTGGGTTTGACAAACACAGTGAACTTCCCAACAAGACTAAATGCTCATTTAAACAAGTGTTTTGTAAAAGGTGCCAGTATTTTTACCGTATCTGCTCTCTTCACTCTTGGGTTTTCAGACCATACCCTTCTTAAAGTTTCCCCAAAAGTGTACAGCAAGGTCAATTTTGATTGTAAAACCTGCCTTGAGAAAGGTTACCCACGGTCACCGAAACATCGGCGAATATAATTCTCTACCCACATCGCTGTGTTATTAACACATTCACAATCAATCACATATCATTCACAAAATGATATGTGACATAAAAAGAAGGAAACGTCAATGTAACCAAGAGAACCTAGAGAAGCTCAATGTGATGGTCTCTCAGACGGACTTCAGTGTGTTAGACAACCCCAATCCTTGCATCTACTGTGATCACCTTACACCGTATCCAAACTTCTGCTACGCCTATATGTTGCCCCTGAGAAACGCTATACCTTCGGTGTGACCGCATCTCCCTCCCCATCTGAAGCTGTTACGTCGAAACAAGGAAAGAGCTTACAAACGGAAAGATCTTCAAAGAGTGAAACTCTTATCTCTTGCTATCAAAGGTAAGCTACATCAACAGAGCGGCATTTATACTCGCACACTCCTGCACAACAAAACCTGCCGGGAAACCTGGGACACCATCAGGCAACTGAGTGGTCAATCCTCAATCGTGTCTCGAACAACAATGGACGTTGAGGAACTAAATAAAACATTCTACAAAAGTACCAACAACACGGGGACAGGGCCAATCATCATCAGTGCAAACATCGACCCAAGCAATAAAGAACCCTTTACTATTCGACAACAGGATGTTTGGAAAGAGTTGCTAACACTCAAACCCAATAAATCACCCGGTCCCGATAGGTCGGAGGCTGCCATCCTTAAGAAGTAAGCTCACACACTTTCACCAGCGCTCACAGCTCTGTTTAACCAGTGATTGGGAAACGGAACTGTACCGGATTGCTGGAAATCTGCCTCCATCACTCTGGTGCCTAAAAGAGGCCCCTCAAAATTCCGTCCCATTGCATTTACGTCTGTTGTGTTGAAGCTTTTCGAGAAGTCACTCCTTCAATGAATGTCATCTCAGCTGAATGTGCAGGATGAAAACCAATTTGCGTACCGTACTAGAGGCCCTAGCTTCTCTGGTTCACTAAATTCTGTCAGCACTTGATGGAAACAAGAAATCTATCAGAATTTGTTTTTTTGGATAACAGTGACAGGTCTATGCTGTTAAATATTTTGTCTTCCAACGGAATATTGCAAACCATAACTGCGGCACCAACTATCTCACAAATCGATTACAGTTCACACGTTATCTTGGTCGTTTCTCCTCTTCCTTAATTTCTACACTGGGCGTAGTTTAGAGTGCCATTCTATCCCAGTTTTTCTTTTTCACTTATATTTCATCCATGCCTACTTTACAAAATTCCCTGCTCATCAAATATGCGGACGATGTTGTGCTCGGAATCGGCCACCCCGATGGATCTGTCACCCCCACCCTCCAACTTGACCTTACTAACCTTGCTGAGCATAACCTAGCTATCAATCCCTCTAAATTAGTAGACATGACACTTCACCCCTCACAGACAGATATTTCACAGAAGGAACCGTTATGCTAATCTCCTGGACTTCGTCACTTCATCATTTTACAACATAAGAAGTCATGTTTTTTGTTATGAACAAAAGTTATAGACAACCCTTCACATTCGTTACATCATGATCTTATCAAATGTGTATCCTCCTGTTCACCCAGTCCCACTATAACTGTATATTTGCTCGTACGACCGCCTATCGGTCTTCTGTGGTGTCTTATCTAGCCCAATTTCTTGTCAGTCCAGAACGTATCACTTCGGAAATTAACTCACTCATATCGCAAATAGTTTTGTTCCATAATTGTTAGATGACTATGTGGCTGCTGAATATCCACCTTTCGGGGTGTATAAAGCAAATACTTGACTTGACTTGAATGGGAAATCGGTGGACAGCTGTCTCCTGTTAGGAACTTGGCTCAAGCAGTTTTGAAATGTGCAATAAATGATCCCTGTTTTCTCCTTCGTCACCAAGTTTTCCAACCTTCAACGGAAACATTCTAAATCTCTGTGTTTTAAACTTAACAGTACTCACTTTCTATTGACAATATTCCGTTTGGCGTCATTATTTAAATTTTTGGTATTTGTCCGCCGGTGTCCACGATCGCGCACATTTTTATCGGTTTGTTAATGTCTGAATTTGACCATTTTTCGTTAGAAAAACGTGAAAAGGAAACTTCCGCGAACTCCAACCAACTGGGCGAGCTGACGGACCGTATGCTCACGGGAATTCTGAATGACGGTCAATCCAAATAAATATCCCACACCACTACTCACAAGTAACTGTGAGGTCAAAGTCAAAGTTAAAGTCAAAGTTTTATTATGGGAATAGCTTACAAGCTGGTGCTTC
>UZAN01040082.1:80779-93419 GCA_900618425.1 Echinostoma caproni | reverse complement strand
TTGGCTTTTTCCTCTGCGGCTAACAGTAGCTTCTCAAACCTATTTTCAATGCCGATAATGTATTTGATCACCGGAGTCTTCATACAATCACTGCAAAACCACAAACAGTCTTGTTGTGCGAGCATGTGTTTCATTTTTTTCATCGATAGTTTGGCGCATGCAGCGTGAAAAGTCTTCTGGCAGTATGTGCATGGCATTCCTGTGTTTTGACCTCTTTTTCGCAGCCCGTTGAACCGCACACACCCAAACCTTGCGTGGTTAATTGCGTTGACAAACTTCGGCGACCCATTATCGGTGCCCTGTGAACGGCGAGATGGGAGATTGTTGACGAAGGTCAAGTGAAGCGAAGTTGGTGTGGCTGAGTCAACCACACGTCGGTGAGAAAACTTCGCGTGCAAGAAAATGACCGGGAGCAACCGGCGTGTATCGATCGTTGCGGTTGGAGATGGAAGGAAGAATACACGTGCAGACGCGCACAGAATTGAAAAACACAAATTTAAATCCGTAGATCACTTAGAAATGACCACACAGAGCTGAAAAGAAGCTCGTTGGATAGAGCCTAGAATTTCCTTCAAACTGATATCACAATGGAGGTAATCCGTGTAAACTTGTTCAAGTTTCCACGCGTGTATAAGATGGAGAATTCGCTCCGAACAGCCGAACGGCGGAAACGTGAGACGCGTATGATGAATATCCAAGAGAGTGATATCACTCGATATAGTTCACCGAACTGAGTCGAATGAGTGCTGACTCGACGTTATACGACGAGGTTTGACAGAGAAAATCCACTGAAAACCGAGAGCACACAAATTGAGCGACCGCATGCGATGTGATGCCATCTATAATATATCGTTCAGTTGATGGATCTTGCGTATTAAAGTTAGGGTTAGTCTCATAAAGTACTCTGAGCACATACAAACAGATGATGATGCATAATACAAGGTCAGCATACATATAACAGACTCTAACAATATATTTTAGCACAAAATGTCTAGGCACTATTGTACTTACATTAAATAAAATCCGACTGACTCTAAAATTATTTTTACTATCGTTCCCGATCAGTGCTACATCTTCATTAAAGCACCTAAACAACACACCTTTATCCTTCAACAATTTTGTATAAAAATCGAGTCCAGTCATAAGCTACATAAAGAAAATAATGAACCTCAATGCTGAAAACACTTCTTCTAATGAATCACGGTTTGAACAAAACACCAAGGAATTTGGACCAGTTACTGAACTAGAGTAGCAAGCATTGACTTTTTAGCTCAGTGGTGAGGGTTTGAAGTCGTGACACACGCACTGCTGACGAGTCCCAAACAGAACGAAAGACCTCTGTTCAGTGATCTTTATTGGTTATCACAGACATTTCCATCGCTTGTAAGTTACTAGACTACTTTTGAAACGCGTTTCTTCGATCTTCTTCCGGTAAATGAAACGTCCATTTATGGAACCTGGAGGGATAATGCCTCGACCTCTTTCGTAATACTCTAACTGGGTCACTGGCAAAATATTGACATGAACTGACAGCTGGTAAAGGTTGACCAAGGTTGAACAGGCACAAAGGATTGATTGTTGAATTGAGTCTGAAGACGCAGATTTCTAAAGCTGATCGCATGCCACGGTAACTTTCTAAATACGTATAAAAAAACACAAGGACAATCACAAAGTATGGAGACAGCCCACAGTCTTGAAGCACTCCAAATTTGTTGACTGAGGATTAAGATGACGCCTATCTAAGTTTATTGTTTGTATTCTATTTGTAAAATAGTCAGGTAATCAAGCTAAAAGCTTCTCGGGACATCAAAACGAATACGGTTTTAATAAAAGCTGAGGAATGGAGAGAACGCTAAACATAAATCAAGTAAAAAACAAACAGTGTCATTCAAAGACAGTTGAAAATATTATAGGGGTAACTCTGCACGGTGATGATCTAGCATGTAACGCAACCAACGTAACACTGCTTAGGACATGCTTTCGAATCGCGTCATCATCAACAGACTTCATTTATTCCCGCTGTGTCCTACGGCAACTTTCTGAATTGTCGCTTGTTCCTTACGGAAAACTGTAACATATTATATTCAATAAAAGGAAGTGAAATAAAAATGGGAAACTAAAAGTATCTTTTAGGCTTGTGGCTAAACTGCAAAGCTTCATCAGGCATTTTCGTATGTTGCTCACAGCGTTTTGGGATGTTCTATTTAGCTAACTTGAGGGCAGAATGTCTAAGGAAAAAGTGTATGGAGAACAAAATGCTTTTCGAATTGATATTTTTCTTAAGGCTCTCAAATGGTGGAGAAAAGTGAAGGTACAAACTGATTCACTTGCAGAGGAGATGATTTCTGCAGTTGACGTATCAGCTCTATTTATGAAGAATGCCGGAGGTAAACCATACGTGCGTGCCAAAGAGGAAGAACTGAAATGATTCAAAGGCTAAAGTACTTCGGAATCGGAGAACAGTTCCACATTACACACACTGCGTGAGTAGTGGCCTGGGAGTTGGACCGGCGACTGGTGTAATAATGTCATGGAAAGCACCAGCTGTATCAACTAGCTCCAGCCGTACTACCTTTCTTCCACAGAGAAACTTGATGCCCTACCCCAGGTGATGGCCGCTACTGGTTCTCAGAATTCGGTCAAAGAATATTGCGTCTCATCTCTTTTTCTGGTTGGAAACGCCTCAAAAAGTGCTTGACATGTGAAGCAATAGCCTAACTTGTAAGCAACTTCCAATTATCTTGACTTATCTTAAACTGAAGGGAGCGATCATCGTTTATTTGGGCTGATACAGTCTCTCACTATGACAGCAGTAATTAAAAATCGCATTATATGTTTGAGTAAAGTATGAACGTACTAAACGGCAGTAAAAGAAAGTCTATCCCATGAAGATAGCTTTCTCAGGGATTTGTTGAGAAGGGAAACTCTCTAGGACCGCAATTTGCGAAAATGAAATATATGTGGTAAAACTAAAATGTGCATGGGTACAACATGTATATACTATTAAACTAATATTAAACAGTGGTCTCCCAAAGAATATTCTGCTTTCAGAGCAGAAGAAAAAAGGATTAGGCTGTGAAAACTCAGTCATATATACTTGCCTGCAGTAGGGCAACGACACAGGCCAATCATGCCTAATTATTGCTGATAATAAGTACTAGCTTGGATCCAGTCCGCATATTAATATAATTTGAGTAACAGAGGTCCAAGCTAATTATTCATAATGTAGATTATCCGTATATGACAGACAGCACCTATGTGTGACGTCGTCAATCAAAGACCGCGAAAGATCCAAGATAGCTAATTACTTTGGTTTATTTTATTGGAAACGAAAAAATAAATGCTGCAGTCAAATGGGGTTTTGTTCTTTCTTCTGACTCTCGGTTAATGGAATTACTAAATCCTATGATGCCTGAGTCTAAAGATTTGTAAAAGCTATCGGACGGAAAAAGCAACATTCACTTTAAAGTAAGTGGATTATTGCATCGAAAATCTCGAAATAACCAGGACGAATAAATCAGATTTCTACCCCTTATCAATTCCCAAACGTTTGGCATTGTGGTTGAGAAACATTGGTTTATCGCCCTAATTGAAGGCATCTTTTGTTGTTACTGCAGTTGAGATACGCTCTCCTTGGAACCAACTCCTAACACAAATCCGTATGCAACCAGACTCGTACTTCTTTTATTGCAAATGAAGAGCCTCAAACCCAGACCTGAAAATCTTTAACCTCGGTCCACAAGCCTTAGCCGCGATACTCAACTGCTTGGTACCAATTAGCAATTCGTTGGTCACTAACAGCAGTACTTCAGCCTCGACGCCGAACCGTAACCAAGTGAGATCAAAATGTATCGAAATTTTCGGAGGTCGGTAAATTTTCCCCAAGTTCATTGTTTCAAAACGATGGTTTTGCCAAGCTCAGTGAACAACCAAGCACATGTGATGATCTCATACTGTGAATTTGTTTTTTTTTCAAACTAGATACAAATTTGGTGCTGTGGCAATTAGAACAGACCTAAACGACACATCTTTACGGTCAAACAATTTTGCAGTTCTTGCAATAAATATCCGTCCAGCAGTCCTTCCATGTATATCTTTGTATTTAATGTACCGGATAAGTTTCTCTTCTTGCTCTTCCTAAAATGACATGATACACAATAGCATGGTATGTTTTATTTCTGAATCTAATGTATTATTAGCATGCTTTCAAATAATCACCTCTCTTTGTACGGCAATTGCTCGGGTCAAAAGCTTATTACTTAAGTGAGTGAAATATTAGATAATCTCAAACTTCACTGGCTGTAATGAGCGGAGTTTCAGATATATGTTTATTACTAAACCAAGGTTTGCAATGTTTTGGGATTTATGGTGATGTCGGTCGAATCGTTAAACATGTCTGACAGTTTCACTTACCTAATCCCCTTAAATACTATGAGCATACAAATTTCGATCATTCCCTGGATTTCAGTTTATTATTTTGTTAATTTCATGAAATTGCTTTGTTCATAAGTACCTTCTTGCCTCATTGTCTTTGTAATTTAAACCAAATGTTTTTGTCTTTAAATCTGATCTCTTCCCATTCCGCAAAATTGTCACCTTGAATATCTGGAGTGTATGATCATGAAACCAGTAAACATTTTGCTTAATTCTATACAAAAACTATGTATATATATATATATATACAACGACATGTCAATGTACATTAAAGCGATGTTTCTTTGGAGCTAACGCTAATCCATGGAGACTTCTTTCAGCGAATACTTCTACAAAGGATATTTGGTCCAGAACGAAAGCCAATCTCAGTAAAGAGCACATCACTTATTTGAGTGAGCTCATAGTCAACCAGTCAACCAAACGGAAGGCCAGCAGATAACATGGAGACGATTCATGACGAAATTTACAGAGAGTATAGGAAGAAAAGGTGTCTCTCGTCTTCCTGCTTTGGGTTCAAAAAGCTCCCTAACCGAAGATCATGGCAGCGAACCGACAGTCGTGTTGGTCTTCTTGTCACTTTATATCAGGCCAGAATGCCTAAACCAGTATGTGTGCATAGCTGGACTGAGTACTTCTTGTGTTGACCATATAGATTCGCTTTTTCCCCGTTTTTTTAAATTGGCCCACTCCTTGTTTTTTCTCATACATTATCACTAATCATGCATGCGTTATGTGTTTGGCAGCGATCAGAGAAGTTGGCTGCACTACATTACGTTGCTCGATGATAATAATGAGCATGAATAGATGCCATTCAAATCTAACGCAATGGAGAATTGAAACATCTTGATTTAAATTTAAACGCTTTTACTAGTCTACAACCCAGTATATTTCGAGAATAACCGGATCAACAGTAGCTACATAAAGGGAGTAGTACGAAATTAAAATGTACTGCCAAGATGTACTGGTACCGTAATTTATCCCTTAACCGTGGATGCGTACTCACCTCCACACTATTGTCATCAATGTTTAATGCGGTTGGCCGGCTCCAATGGAAAAGCTATGCATTTTTACTATCATAGATATGACAGGTCCTTGATTTATGATACACGCTGTGTGGTGCATCGGGCACGCGCTTGTATGCGTTCCTCATTGCATCATATAATCTGATTCTGGGACACTTTCTCTCCTCATCCGTACAGCAGTTCTAAGAAAAGTGGTAGAACGTGTGATGATTTCTTCCGTAGTTACCACAAATCTGATGAATGTGAGTGTGCGGTTGAGCTTGATTGCCCTCACCCGAAGGGATGTCGATCTGTGATTAACTTTCAATCAATGGAATCAAACTCACTTCAACTGTGCTTATTTCAACCTTACTATCAAGCATTCTTAATCGAAACCGATTTAATGCGTTTTTGGGTGTATACCTCACGAGCAAAAATGACACGGCTGACAGGCTACTATGCGATTATCATCACCTAGAGTTACATTGTGAAAACGGGGCTCAAAGATGACACGAAGGGAACGCATCTAGAAATCCACCCAGGGGGTGGAGTCCCTTTGTGCTTGATTCAATAAAATTGTTTTTATTTCGATAGGCTGGGCATCATTTTAGTCATTTAAGTCTTGAGTAAGAATCGTTCATTGTATTTTATGCACAACTTCCCAACATTTTGTGAGTAGATCATTTCTATCTCACTAAAACCCTAAGCACTATAGACTGGATTTGCTTACGCCATGTATGGCTAATCGGCAGTTGATAGCTAATGTGTTTATCAACGTGGAAAAACAGAAATAAGCTTGAGTCGATACCACCAATTACAAACGTAACATGCTTCAGTTTACTTAATACATAGTTCGTATGCTTAAAACAAACGTATGCAGACTTATAATGCGTTATAATTAGCGCACAGTTTGTACTAATACGACTGTGAGTCAGCTGCCATCTCGTCCGCCCGTTCTGGGTGGACGAGAATCCATATATCGATTATATTAGACCTAGTGAGAAAATAGTTGGCATCTGATGGATAAATTTAGATACATATATTTATATGTTTAGTAAGGGCTCAATTTCTAAATACAACATCTCGCGTATTCCAATCCACTATTCTGATGCATACATATTTCCGTTCGTTTTCAGATATTCAGTTCCCTTCAGAAACGTGTTGAACGGGTGAATCACGGAAGTGTGAGGTTTACTAGACAAAGTTAGATAACGATTTAGACTGGATACACGGAACTCCTTCGCTCAAAAAAGTGCATATTTTGTCCATCCAGCTACATACCCAAGAAACACTTCATGTGAACCAAACAACAGTTCACATTCAAAACCGCGTCCTAGATTCGAACTCCAACCGTTAGTTGAACCTCATTCCACATGTAGATTCACGATCATCTTATTACATAATGAAAACGTGAATCAAAGTTGCCATGCTAGGGATCGTGTACATAATTTGTTGTTTATCGTGATCACTGCAAACAATTTGAGCTTAGGATCCACATTGCGCACGTGAAACGCACTAGTACAACAACGGTCACAGAAAATCATTTTCTGAGTTGACACTAAACATCTTGAGGAACTTAGCAGTCATCACTAGGAGTTCGTCGTGTATAGAGCAAACAAAGCGTGAACTGAAAGGCTAGAAAGCACTGTACAGCCGTTTCGAACTGGGTGGGTCTGTTGTTACAGGTAGCCACGTTGTGAAAGTTTCCCAGCCGAGTCTTAACCCCGGAGGCTTGGGCAGAGATGAGCGAGGCGCGATACTGGCAACAAGCTCGCAAGCATGGTTGTGTAACAGCACATAAAGGGAAGAAGGAAACATTTCCGGTCAGCTTCCCGGTGACCAAGTGTGCAACATGCTTGCGTTCTGCCTGTGGGGTCCCGGTTTCGATCCCCAGTTTGGTCGAGAGATTCGCACAGCTGATGAGAACCAACCAGGTCAAAACAGCCATTCAGTGATTCCTAGCTTTTTAGTTCACGCTTCGTTTGCTCTATACACGACGGATTGCCTCTATTGAGTTGGATTAAATCTTCCATTACTCTCTTGTAACCTAACATTCCACAGTGTACTGATAGCTTTGTTCTAATTTCTGCCAGATAAAATTACATTGTATGTGAATACCAGTAAGTTTTTGTATAACGTTTGATGAAATGAGCTACTGGGTATAATGAGTGAATTCAGTTGATAAAACGTGCCAGGCGGTATTTTTTTATATCACAAACACTGGAGTCCACTTAGTAAACCCAGGTAGGCACATGATGAAAAAGAAGACAATTGCTATTTATATTATTTTGCATTTTAAAGGTTATTTGAACTCCCCTTATTATTAATGATTATCTCGTAAGAATGTAATTGTTTCCAGCTATTCAGTTGTTTATTGAACATCATTCGTCAAGAGACCTCTCCGGGAAAACCCGGACCATTTCATATGTGCAGACCCAATTATGTGTGCTTATGCTCTTTTTGATTACCAAATCAGGATTCAACTTTCCGCTTTTTGGACAGAACCGATAAACATTTGATTCGGTTGTATGCATACTCCAAATGGTTTTATTCTAAACACACGAGTTTTTTTTCAATCTCACTTAATGACATTATGGTAAATTGGAAACCCATTCACTAAATATTGTAACGACGATAAAAAAAAACATTAAAAGGAAAAGTACAGACCATCAGCACACTATGTTATTAGTATAATAACAGAGGAAAAAGATAAATGACGTGCTAAACATTCCCACTTTTGGAACAGAAAACCTCCAATGCATTTGGCCAATATACTTTTGGATTGAGTGTTACAGCACAATAGCTGTACTTCTTTCACCATTGTAACCTTAACCCTTCAAATGCGGGACACTCAGTGAATCGATTACGCAGCATCTTTTGACGGTGAACATCACAATTATTGTACTGTTTCACAAGCACCAATGGTTCGACAGCCAAATGACTTAAGGGGTCAGCTCCCCCATGTAGATAAAATCGCTCCGCCCCCTTCCTAAATATGTGATTTTGGATTTCGTCTTTGCTTTCACATCAAGCGATGTCATAAATAGAAGAATACTTCACAATTCTTCATTATTACGGGCTGTATATCATCTTTTGATGCTTACTGAATTGTCATATATATTTTCACCTTTTATGTATGGATTTTTCTGAGTATACCATCTTTTTACATGCAGATAGTCAAAAGTTGCTTAAATACGATCTGTTTTTATGTTTGAGTAGATGAACCGAACACGGTTATTGCTGCTATTTATTTTAAAAGCGTAATTGGCATCAATACCGGGAGTAAATGGTTGGATTCATGCGTTTGTTGTTTACAGGTGCACGTGGCACCTAACGCTGCTTGTTCAGACCACTATTGAACCCAAAATAGATTTCGAGCTGGATAGAAAAGGATAATAGAGAAGATCAAAAAGTAATCAATCAGCGAAAGTGCTCATTCTCGGCGCCTTCCTCGGACTAATACAGCGATAAATTATAAATTGTAATGCGGAACAGTTCAGTGATTGCAACATTTCGGGATGCGGTGTTGGGAAAAGTGAACACAAACGATGTGTGTGGTTTTTAATGTTCAAAAATCCATCATTAGAGGAGGACTTGACGCATCAAAAATGGATCACAGGGACACCGAGAGGACTATGCGAGTTTGCGATCACGGCAGTGAGACTGATAGTGCAATCTGCTTCTGAAAAACTAGTGCTTCAGTTAGTTAGTTGAACGACCACCACTGGGAATGCGGAGATGTGTAAAAGTGCTTTTTTGAATGGGTTTCCGGTTGCTTAAAATGGCAGGTAAATCACAACGTATTTTGTAAAAAACAACCTAACGAAATTCACTGGAGCCAAATTTACATCATAAGCATCGTCGACTATGGATGCTCAGCGTATAGCCTTGACACATGCGTTATGAGTGGATCGTAGGTTCTACAATTTAGGGCGTTTTATGCACCAGTAACGGCTCTATAGTTCGCGACTGACAATACATTTTAAATTGATAACTAGAATATATGGGTGCATTTCCAGTTGCTATAGAGAGCTTGCAAAATCCTTGTCCATGTGCTTTTCGGTAACTGCTGTGAAATCCCTTGCACTTGAGGGTTCCGATTAAACCTTGTTGACTGGAAAATCATTGCATCATTCATTAGGCTAGCTGGGTTAAAAAGTTAAAAAACCACATTTCAAATGGTGATTGTTTGGATTAGCCATTTCGGTTCTTCCCAGGCACCAGCCACTGTGGATGATGTCGGATGTAGGTGTCAATCCATCGGAGATCGGTAATTCCCCACCGTTTGAAATACGATGTAACTCTTTGTGATAACCAACAAACAGCTCTGGATAGGGGTGTTTCGTCTTGTTTGGGACTCTTCAGCAGAGTGTACTGTTTGTGTCCACGTCGCAAACATTTCCAACGCTTTAAAGACGCGTACAAACAGTGTGGAATTAGCAATCTTCCAAGGAGTGAAATCCACAGCCGACATCATCAACAGTGCCTGGTGCCTGGGAAACCCTGAATGGGCTAATCCAAACATTCGTCATCTAAATTGATTGAGTCATTCGCACAAAATGATAACCATCGACCGTATAGCTCAGCGGTAAGGGTTTGAACTCCCAGCTCGAAGAATCACGGTTCGAGTCCTGACCGGGACACAAAACAGCACGCACTGCTGACGAGTCCTAAACAGGATGAAAAACCCTTGCCCAGTGCTTTTTGTTGATTATCACAAACATTTCTATCGCAGTAAAATAAAACACCCCAATGTTTCAGATGCAGCTTTGCAAGCCTATCAAAGTGAGCAAGACTTATGGAGGAAGAATAATTATGTCTTGGTCTCGAACCAATGAGTGGGCCCTGGATATTGATGTTGAAGCGGCAATATGACATAGCCATCTTAAAATTATACCTTCATAATCACCTGTGACGTACTGTATACCAATCCCTCAAAAGTTTGTCTTGCCCAACCATATATGCAAGAAATACATGAACCATTGGTGTAACCCAAAAAGGCAAATCGTATATAATACTGAAATTTTCATTGTGTTTCAATTCCAGGTTGACCAGATGAGAAGATGTTTGCAACAGTCAGACATCGGAATCTCCAAACAAAATGAGGTGAATGGTAAAACACAATCACTGTAGTCATCAACGAAAAATGTTTGCTTCTGCAAGATTCGTTCGGTTGGGATCGCAAAACATTTTGTTTCGGTGAAAGCATCAACAATCATGCGATCGCAACCCAACCGATTGGGGGGAATAATACGTTAGTCAGAACAGACGGGAAATGCGGGTGCGGGGGCCGGGNGGGGGGGGGGCAAAGATGAAAATGAGATATTGAAAAATCTATTGAGAGCGGTCAGAGTTCCACACACACACACACACACACACACACACACACACACACACGGAATTTGAATCGATTCTGGTTAATTTGAATACGTTATCAGTATTCTGTTGCAAATCAGTGTCAAAAAGAGATGCAATGCAACCCGGGGACTACTTCGAACCCGAATAATTCACTTTTTTTGAGAACAGTGACGTGCACTCTATCTGTGAATGAATCAATATATGCATGCGAATCAAATTACCCCCACCAGCCTCCCACCCTACCCCCTTGTCAGTCAATTGTTCGGCCGCGAGAAGTAACACGCGATTACACTTGGTCGTAAATCTTTTCCCGCAACTTCAAACCACGATCGGATCGACTGTCAATCGATTTTTGGCATAAGATAGTGAATGAGCTTTGAGCAAAGTAATTTATATGCTTTGTTTGCGTTCTGATTCCCAGTCCTCCGTGTAAGCTAGGCAAGCATAATCACTAGGTGCACAACGCATCCTCTGGGACCATCTGCATAGAATTCGACTGAAGCAGATTGGGATAAAGAAATAATGTTCGATTTTCCTCTTACACACATTGAATATCTAAATGTTACATCACAATAAGTGCGGAATTGTTAAATGTGTGTGAGGATGTTCAGGCGGGGATTTCACTTGCTTGCGCCGAATGGTGAGTAGTCCTGAAAAGCAGAAACGAATGAGGAAATTGATTGAGTCTAAGACAATCAAACTCCCCAGGCGAAGATCACAATTCAAAAGAATGTTGTTTACTGTGTTTTGTTCTTTTTCCGAGATAGTTTGTGTTCCAATAAACATACCTACTGTTATCTCTACTGGTGTGATAGATAAATCGACTGTCGGATGGTTGTGATGAAACCTCAGGAGTAACGGAACAATTCAGCCTATAGGTGAAACCGACTATCATCAGACAGCATCATAGGTGAAGCTCTATAGATAAATTACTTATAAGCTCGAGTATTGCGACACATAAGGGGCTGTTTTTATGGAGTGACGAAATAAAACATATAGCGGTGCCATTAAGTAAGCTGCATTTCTTATGACTCAACTAAGACAAAACCTGGTATGGAAGATCCGTTGTGAATTTGAGCTTTTAGATTATAGATTTTTCCAATCCCAGTTTAGTCGGTTGTTAGTACCTCACTGGCTCTGGGCAGAGACATGTAAAAACCCTGATAACCTACACCCTGTTTGCTCAAAAAATGTGCAAGTTTCTACACTGAATGTCCTACATTAACTAGACTGACGCTTTTAGTCGACATTTGATGCACCCGACTTATCACCACATAATACATTCTACCGGGAGTAGATAGAAAATTTTGAACTGCTAGGGTATTTGACTTGCCCGAGGCAGTGTTTGCGTTAGCATTAAATTATTTGAGAATACTACCAGCACCTCGTTGGCCTTTCTGATAGCATTTCTACCCGGTTGACCTTTTCCGTTTGCAATATACAAAGCGCTGTTGACTATTTGTTAATTCCCGATCTATAACGTACGCACTGATTGACCTGTTTATCCAAAAACGCTTGAGAATTCTTCACACCCTACAGACTACCCTGAAAATGACAACATGTTTATGAACCTTGGTAAAACAGTAGATGAGAGGCTATTCTAGCGTAAGAGTTCCAAACAGAACAGTCATTAATCTCTTTTCTGATAGATTTTTGTTTCGGAAACGTCCACCAGACTAACCCCGTAAGTTGATCAGTGCTATTCAGCGCCTCACGTTTGAAGTATCCCACTCGAGTGCCCACAGACACCACGAGCTTCCCATTTGTATAAGTGTTGATTTTACCAAATGACAGATTTCTGACTGCGGACAATGTAAACACATGGGAATTGGTAGGGGGGGTTGACT